>CM060653.1:40423070-40633070 GCA_030686955.1 Odontamblyopus rebecca | reverse complement strand
AACAATGCTGGAAGTGACAAGATCTGTGACCTCTGTTATTTAAAAAAATAAATAAATACACACCTTTTCAGACCATCCCTTTTGCGCACATCTTGTTTATTTTCTTAACCCCAAAGCAGTTGAAACTTTATAACAACCCCCGCCTACCTTACTTACCAGATCAGTATTCAAAACATTGGACTCTTATGAGCAATATGTTTTCAAGACAGAGAAACATTCGGAATATCATTTGGTATTTTATGACATTAATGTTTATAATAAAAATGGCAAAAGAAATCCTGTCCCTTGATACATAACTGTGCATACACTGAGTCAGACTTAAAACTTAAGTTCGCTTAGATTCAAAAAGATAAGAATGCTGTAACAGACCTTGACAACCTATGTCAGTGACACCGAACATGGATAAAGAAACCACAATCACTTCTGATTACTGCCCAAGCTGGATTGATGCTCTCTGTGATCATTCATGTGCCAGGGAAATAAAGTTTGGATGGTAGGAATGAAACAAATGTACAAACTGAGAGAGACTTCACTCTCACAGCACCTCCTGAAACTTTCCATTTGCCCCTAAAACCTGCAGAAAGCAGAAAGTGCCTATAGAAGAAGAATCAAAGTAAACTCCTACAGACACGTCCCATACACACGTAGACAATAATGCTTAACCTTAGCGAAGAAAACCAAAATGTCAGAAAGCAATGCAGGGAGCCAGTGCAGTGTGGGGTTGCGTAAGACGAGCCGATGAAAAGCAGGAATGTATCTCCGTCAACATGTGAACCAAACGAGACATAGTTTGTTTATCTGAGCGCCTCCCGATCACCAGCCGTGAACCAGGAAGCGGCAGGTGCCTCGCTCCAACGGCCGCCCTGAATTGACAGCAGTGGATAAACTGGTTGGGCCTGGATTGGGGGGAAGAGAGAATGCAAAAGGGTTAGTGAGGGTTGCTTCTTAAACATTAGTGAAGGAATTAGCCCTGACTAGTTCAGTGTAAAATTTCAAAGTGTAAGCTGTTTTGTTGTTATTTTCTTGCACCCAAAGTTGGCTTTTATTAGTGTTGTCTTATTGCGGCTTGGATGAGCATGGCTGTTGTGTGCTGGTGGCTGGCAGGAGTGTCAGGGGGAGAGAAATCCAATGGAGAGAGGGCAGGCTTTGGGGAAGGAGACTGTCTATTGTGCTCCTATTGTAGCTCAGTCACTCTCCACTGCTTTGGCTCACTGTCCTCTGTATGAGCCCGTCCATGTCAGCAGAAATGAGCTTTTTCCTCTGTTTCTATTCCTTTCATTCAATGTTATTCACCAATTTGTTTCTTCCAATGTTTTAAAAAGCTTCATTTTATGTTAGCATATTGACTATAATATGTGTGCTTGTTTGCAGTCCCTCCGTGAAAGATCACCCAAAGCTGAATTTGACCAACTATATATTTTTAAATAAGAAAATTATTATTTCAAAACAATGACATTGGTAAAACAAAATGAGGGCAGCTAAAGTTATTATTGTTAATGCTCATTGAGATCTCGTGTGTGACATTGTGAGCTTACGTTTTGAAGATTTCATGGCAAAATATAATAGTATCAATAGGAAAACCTGGCTCTTCACCCATTTGGGATTATGACATAGACAGACAACAGAGAATCATAGGCCCTAACCTAAGTTTACCCCCATCCACCAAAAAAATAAATAAAAATGTAATGATAGTGAGATAATTTCAAAACATCGTTAAAACAGACAAAAATTGCTTCTTCAAAATTATTATTATTATTAACTATTATTAAAAGTATGTGAATTTTGAGAACTACCTGAAAATTGTAATTACTGTAACTTTTGCAACAACGTGCCTTCAAATCTAGTGTAACGCTCTCCTCATTTACAAACTCTCTTAACAGTGGGGGCTTTGTTTTATGTGATGTTTTGCGAGTGTGGTTTCTCCTGTTCTTACACACAGCGCCGTACAGGAGCGGGGGAGGGAGGGCGCCCAGGGGCAGGTGAGCTAAAGGGGAGCTGGAGGCGGGGACACTCGGAGGACTCAGATGACCAGTTTTACCTGAGACCAGCCCGAGCCCGTCTGGACATGCCGGGGAACCTCCAAAGAACAGCAACCTCACGAGGAGAAAGAGAGGGTTGGGACAGAAAGCAGTCACACTAACTTAATCACATGTTTTACCCACACGCTGTATATCACAATGTAAAGTCCCATTGTTTAATACTTACCATAACAATTACTGGCACTGTGAGTCTCTCTGCTTGCTTTCCCAGTATGAGTCAGATCAAGCTTTGGCCTAAAATCCCACTTTTCCAAGACAGCATTGCACAAGGGTGAATGTTTTTTGGTTTCATTTCATACTCACCATAAAAGTAACTGTGAAATAGCAGCCCACATTTGTACAAGGAAACTGATTGAAAAAAAATATTTTAACATACCTAAAGCAGTGAAGCAAACAGGCATAACGAGCTTACAGTTGTACAGATATACACTACACTATTTGTAAAATGGATAAGATTAAACATATTTGGAAATGTTGGAAGGACAGAACCCTGCAGAATATATATTTCCATAGTTTATTACAGTGTGTCTATAAGTTATATATTAGTTATAGTTCTATATATGTGCCTTTAGCTATAATGTACAAGCTTCATGGTTCCCTTCAGAGCGCAATGGCCGGCTTTTTGTCAGAAGTTACAGGGAAATTATAGTTGATAATGACATAATACATTACAACATATTGTGATGTGCACATAAAAAACAAAAACCTCTTGTATTCCATCTATTTGTGCGGAAAAGCTAAATAACAAAATGTGAGAAGGCATTTTCACTCATGCTTAATGTTTCCACAAGATGTTTATTAAACCAAAGTTCAAGTCCTTTTTACTGTGTGCTGCTAATGTTTATCAGCCCCCTTCACATTCTGTAGTTACTGGTAAAATCTCACTTTATGGAGAGTAAAACATAAGTAATTATAGAGAAATACTAAAGTAATACTTCAACTCTAAATCATAGCACATATGAGCCCGCTCTATAAAACATGTAAGTCAGGGAAAACAAGCCTCTCTGAACTCTGCTTCACCCGGACGTTGATGCCTCGCAGCACTCTCCCCGGTGGAGGGTGCAAAGGGGTGGGCTGATATTTATGGCTTATAAACATGTCATACAGATACTATACCTTTAGTTTTCTCCTGAATCTACTTTTATTTCTCTCTTTTATAATACGTTTGCATTTTACAGAACAGGTTGGGGTACTTTACCACCTCACAGTTTAACCGAATGGTGTTGCATAAATGACAGGAGTGGCAACTGAAACTGAAACTCAACTTTTACTGTAGTTTTGGTGCTTTGTTCTGCTCCTCACATCCCCCAAAATGTGAATATTTAAATGTATTTACTCTACATGGTGTCATCAAATCAAAAGGAGAAGAATAATGGACATTTGCACTGTCCATGTGATCATAGCTCCACACATTTCCTGTCTAAATAAGTACTCAGAACACTGTTTTACTTTGATATATGTGTAGTTCAGCATCTCAGAGACATTGTGGTCCCTTCCTTGGAAAGGTATGACAAAGCTACAGGTATGTTGGACTGGGAGCTGGTGTTAAAGTGCAGGTGGAGGTAAACGCTGATGAATTGGTGACATAGCTGACAGGAGATGATCAGTAATAAAGCATTTAGCTTCACTGTGTGCTCAAGGCTTATGTTCTAACTTTATTTGAACTTTATTACATTACTTATGATGCTTTAGCCTCCTGTGGAATCCCACTTATTAACCATCAACATCTTCAGCGACCATATGGGCGATGGTCTCTCAAATCAATGTCAGCGGCTGTTTAGATTTAATTAGTGAGACTAGAACACACTCTCTGTGTGAATGCATCCACTTAGAGCCCCCCTCATTGGATTTTCACATCCACAATGGAAAGACTGAAGGGTCAATTTTGGTAATCCTATATGTGCACTTTGTGGCCTGTCCCCTAAGGGCAATGTGGTGCACTCCATGAGTGCGTGCTCTCCCTTCATTTGTCATGAACACAGTTTGTTGTGTGCACATTTATGTGTGAGTGTGTTTGGGATACCATAGTACTGAGATTGATTGAGTGGTGAACTGTGTGTCTCTTGTGTGTTTTTAAGGGTATTGTTTTGTATTATGTGTCAGTCAATACAGCCACAGTAGTAATAGGTACCTTTATGTCAACAGAAAAATACAAAAAAAAAGTACAATAAAATAAAATGAAAAATAAAAACAAATATAAATAATATAACAAAATCTCACCCTTAAAAACACATAAATAAAATACTCCATATCTCTATATATATATATATATATATATATATATATATATATATATATATATATATATATATATATATATATATATATATATATAGATATATATATATATATAAATATATATAAACACATATACACACACACACATATACACTATATATTCTATATATAGTATATATAGTATATATACTATATATAAATCCTGAAGATGCAGGCAGGCTTTAGCATCATGGTGCATGACCCCTCTCTTTCTGCCTGACTGGTCTGGTGTATCCAGCAGGTCCAGACCAGTGGAAGCCAGAGGTAACTTCAGGATGAAAGCTGAGATTGTTCTGGGGTATAGGACCAGGCTCCTCTGTTGCACCTGGCCATCTGGACATTACATCCCTCAGAGCTGTAATAGATGCCCTCTTTAACTCCTGGCTCAAGACCCATAATGGCCACCCCAAACGGCCTCAAAGGTGAAGGCCCAGTGGGACTAGAGTTTGGAAGGTTGTGATTTAAGATAATGGGTTTCATTTAAAGATCTTTTCATGGTAATGTTGGAACCAGCTCTCCAGAACTGTGGAGAGGTCAAAGCAGCAGTGACCGCCTACTGAAAGTTACAATGACTTATACAAATCCCCACTTTCCTTTGTTGCTGAGGTGATGGGCCAAAGGGACGGGGTTTTTGTTTTGTTACTATGTGCTGTGTTTTGGCCAGTTTGTCAATGAAACTTTCAGTAAACATGTTTGAATAAGATAAGATAAGAGGTAATTCAGACGCTTCAGACCTAAACATAATATGACACAAAAATACTGGACATGTGTATGAACAAAACTGTAAAGGGCAGCAAGTAAATGATGAATAGATCGGTATAGAGAAATTGATCTATTAATTCCACCAATCAGTCTACTTGTAGAGCTTCTTATCAAACTGACTATGTATTATATTATATGGTCATTTTTACCAATTTATTTAATTCATTCATTCATTTCAACTTGGGGAGGAAGATGATAGACCTACACATGGTAAAACAATAAAACACACTGACATATCAGATTGGTATTGATATCCCAATAGTGATGAAGATTTACAATAAACACAAAAATACCATCATTAGGAGGGCAAGCTTCATGAAGTGCGTAATTGATCTGCATGACTGTTCCTGTACAGAGAGAAAGGCTGCAGGCTGTGCACATAAAAATGCAGATTTCAATTTAATACTTAAGTCCTGACAAGATCTCAATTCTGACAGGCCATTGCACATCTACACACGTGTACACAAATAGTGATTCTCATTCAGAGATGGTGTGAGATAAAGGACAGTGCACAGTTAGCAGTGTCTGGTAGGCAGTATCATGTGCATTTCAATATTCACAAATCTGCTATAAGTCTTGCTGAAATGATGTTTTGTAATTGCAAATATTAGACACTCCTCACATTCCTTCAGTGGTGTTAGCGATGAGGCAAGATTTGACATGAAAAATACAAGTGCCAAGAGACAGAGGCTCATCTTGAAACATTTGAACTTTTGTGTTCCCTTCAGACTGCTCCATTCAGAGCTGTTACAGTTGCTCTTTTCAGGCTCTTAATCATCGGCCTACGCACAAGGGAAGGTAAAGAGTTTAAGTAGCTCTGCCCCCGGGGCTTTGTGCTCATCACCTCTCATAGTGACATGTCAGCTGTGATTGGTCAAAACACACTCAGATATTCCAATTAACTCCATGTGTCAGCGACATATATGTTCATATTGCTTTGACATGACCTGAGCCTCCTATTCAGGCCTCATGTAATACACCATCTATAAGAAACTAATTAAACATGGATTTGTATTTACAGAATAGACCACCAAAACAGAATAGCATATGTAAAAACTCCCTGCATGTACAATAATGACTTTTCCCATTCTAAGTAGTTTTTGTGGACCTTTTCCGGGGCAAGGTGATGTTATCAGCAGGGGGATCTTATCAGCCGTGTAACGTGTCATAAGTGGTAACTTGGTGCATGTTGGAGTGATGGCGAGGCCGATGCTGTAAGTGTGATAAATGTGTTGATGTGCCAATCATTTCTGATCTGCCTACTGGCCCCAGGGATGAACAGGCGAGAAGTGATGTATATTTGATAAATAGGGAAAGATTACATCTGGCAATACACAGACACAGGTTTGTTACAGGGTTTGAAGCAAGCAAGCTATTGATTTCTGCTTAGTCACAAGTATCTAAATTGGCAAGTAATCCTTTTTGCAGAGGCTTTTATGCAGTGAGAGACCAATTTGACCATCTTAAATAAACATATATTTCTATGAAAATATTCATACAAAGTAAATAAGTTAATTGGTGTATTTACAAGTATAATATCCCCTCTTCTCTGGACAAGAGATTATCTAAAAAACCTTGTGTAATTGTGGTATTTAGGGCTGGCTGTGGCTGTTGTGTGTTTGTGTGGGTTACTATAAGGAATGCTTCTCTACTTGCAGAGACAGGTTACTCAGCTCTTCTCTTTTACCTGTCAGAGCTGCAGGGCCAGGACAGAGCATAGTGTGTGTGGGGCTCTCTATGGAGCTGACTGTATGTCTTAAACCAGTATAGACTCTCAGGCTTAATGTGTAACTGTTACAGGAAGATTTGCATGCTGGGAAATTTGCATGCTCCCAAATTTTCAACACAGACCAGTGTTTGTATCTTGATGTTTTCATAACATCAACAGACAAGATCATGTCTGAAGGGATAAATTGGGGAACGTTGTTATTATAATCCTTGTTCCTTTTTATGAATACACAACTTACACCGTTATAAGGCTCACATATGAATCACTGAGAAAGATATAGCAGCTGAAGATGCACTGGGATTTTATAATAAATTAATGTCTTTTATCAACAACAAGCATATGTATATGTTGCTTATAGACTGTGGTAATAAAGTTTTCTTATCTTGTTTCACATTTTTAGTTTTTTCTATGGCAGTCTTTAATGTACTCATAAAAGATTAAATGAATCAATTTATCTTAAGAATTTGTCCAAGTAAACACTGCAGTAGCAGGTAAGTGCTGTCAGTGGAGGCCCAATAATTAGCTTAGTATTTGCCTAAGTTTTAGAGTGTTCCTCTTTCAGGGATAGGATGTCGCTGGCTGTATAGAAGGCCTTGTTCCGGGGCCTGTATTGTTTTACTGGATCGGCCATTGTGCTCTCAGACGCAGGCGGGAGGGGGGTGTGGGGAGTTCTGGGGTGGCCCAGTGCCAGTTGTGGCTCCACTGACTGCCAGGCTCCTGCCAGCACACACACACTTACACACTCACATACACGTACACACATTAAAACACACTCACACAGAGACATGCACACCAGCAGAGAGCAGCCTGGATAAGAATGTGGGCCATGGATGAATCTAAACCACTCAGGCCCAACCATGGCTCTGCTACACAGGCACACTCACCTACAGACAGGGAATGTGTCTGCATCTTTGTAATGAGAATAATGATTTCATTGCAATGGGTAACATGTGATTTTTTTTTATTTATAGCAATCAAACAGTGTGACAGTCATTCCTTATAAATGCCCCTTTGGAAGAAGGCCACATTCTCCAAGCCAAATTATGTCATGGGTTAAAAAGTACTAATATAAAATGTATTAAAAGGACAGCTATGTCATATTGAAGAAATCAGTTTTAGTGTGGGCGTGTTTTGTCAAACTAATTTTGACTTTGTAAAATGACATGATCACTGCCTGTGAGTCATTGCATCAACTATGCCAAAATATTATATAGTTAATGAGGATCATTATGACAAGGTTTGTCTGATTGTCAGAAATTAGACTTGGAAAGAATTGCTCCAACAATTCTTTTTCAATATCTTTTTCAAACACTGAATTATTTAATCAAGCAGGACAAGACAAAATGCAATGTATCCATTTATATGAACGGGTGACATCACAGGAACCAGAATTGAAATGAACAGCAAAGCAAGACACATGTTTGAGACGCTGAAATGAGAAGGTGGCCTAGAGGCAGAACGCAAGTAATCCCAGCTATCCATGAATGAGACTGCATTTTTCTGCGGCACCTTTGTACCTTAAGGATACATTTGTGTAGAGCTTAAGTGCTTTATTATCTGCCAATCACTCAACTTAATTTGTCTCTCAATTACATGCACTTGACATCAATTTAACTTCTAATCTGCTGCACTTTAATTATGATGTGTTTTGGAGGTACTAAATAGTTTTCAGTGCGCAGTGTTTCCTGCATAGACTGTCATAGCCGGTGCTAAAGTGTAGAGAGTTCATGAAGTCTGTTCTCTAACACTCGTCTTGTGTTCTGTGAATGGTTTAGAGCGGGACAACGTATATATATGAAATGCCTGCACAATGACAGGCATAAATCTGCGCCCAGGGGCAGAAGAGGTGTGAGGAGCTTAGCACTTGCTTTAATGTCTCATCTTTTGCCTTTTCTTCACTTCATTATATTTGCTTCATAATGTGGGTACTACATCACAAAAAGAAAAAGGATGGCGCTAAAAGAACATACACACCCATAGTAATCTTCTCAATCAGGAGATTTTGACTGAAAACACAACACACACATTAGAAGCCAAAAAAATGAAACAAGGAGTGCGAAAAGAACAAGGGGATAGTGGTACAACTCCTGCCTTATGGCTGGGAGGTCTCTGGTATAATTGATCTATTGGAATGGAAATTAATCTTTGTTGAAAGAAACCCAGATTTCCCCCTTTAATGCATATTTGAAGAGCTGATAATCATTGTGTCTTTGTAAATCAATCTGCATTTCCATTCCATGATTTTCTTGGTGTCACCTTCCATACGTAGTCACTCACAGTGAAAGCTGTGTAACTTAAAACAACTCAGAAACACAAGCTCATCTCAACTGTAATCATACAGTATTGATACTACTTTTAGAGCTTGGATATAATTTATTAACATGCTTGGATTAAACCACTGCCTGCTTTCTTGGTCTTGATGGAAAGGAAAGTTAAAGGTCTCCTCTCAGATGACTGGGTTTGTTTATGGCAGCTAATCTCCAAGGTGGGTTTTTAACCATTGTATGTAGCTTGGATGTATTTAGTGAAAAAGGCTACTCAATGTAAATGAGAAAGATGACCAGTTTAGCCTCCAGGGTGAATCTATTTCAGTCATCTTAATCCAGCACCCAGACTCTTGGCTCCTTGGCTCATCAAAGCAGGAGGCCAACAGTAGCCAGCCCAGATGTAATCTCTCCATGTTTGTTTGAATGAGTTTGTGTGTGTGGTGGGGGAGGGGCTTTGTGACCACTTCATATGCTCAAGGGCTTAGCGGTATGATAGCAGAGCTGAGCTAACATGAGCATCATCACCTCCATCTTTTGGTCAGCAGCAGAGCGAGGGCTCCATTGTTACATTCACACTCTGCAGCAATACTGAGCTACTGATGTGGGGGATTGCTGTCCGCTGCAGATATACTTCAGCTCTCAGCAAAACCAAACCATTTAGGGCCAGGATCAGAAGAAAAACAAGAAGGCACAAGCACTTGTTTTCAATCTAGTGATGAAAGCTAGCTTTTGTATATTGTTGGCTATGGAACACAGCAAACAAGGAACATAAAGAAACATGTTGTATTATTTGACTAAAAACCATAACAGTGAGCTGTTGTTGTGGTAACATCATCTCAGCTGTTACATGTCACATTTTACTCCAGGCTTTTCTGAAAAACAAATTATTTAATTTCTTTGGTAAAAAGTAATAAAGAGAGCGCATGATTGTGACAGCATGGATCAAAATGTGCTCATGGACATTTTCAACTAGTTAGCTGCTAGTTACATAAGTTATTACAGAGTTGTAAAATAAATGTGGGTTGATGTATGAATGGAAATTTACCTACTCTGCTCAGGTGTGCAGCCACAGTGGCTGCTGTCAAGATACATAGATCACTTTATATTAAATTCTTCTGAGTAACTTGCCACACAGCCATAAATCACAGCAAGAAAGTGAATCTCCTGTTTTGCTGATTTTTATGTGCATTCTGTTCCAGATCATAGATATTTCTATTTAAATCGATAATTTGGGGTCTTTAGTGATGAGGACTCCAAAAGCCAAAGGTTTTTGCATTGCCAAATAAAATGTTTTTCGTTTTAAGGCAGATTGCGGGTGGTACTGTCTGTGACAAATGCTAATTATGAGTCACGCTGAAAAATGCTTTGTTCATGTGCGCACATTCCCTCAGGTGTTATTTACCCTTGTGTCTCAGGTTTGATCAGCACAGCTATTGCCTCATGAAGATACAAATAAAAGTGAAGCCTTGATAAAACTAAAATAATCAAAGCCTTATCTGCATGGAACAGGTTTTCCCTAGACTGACACGTCCCAACATTCTGCTAAATATGCCATTAAAACTTTGTCTTCGGAAAAATACAGAATTCACAAAAATGTTTGATTGGCAAGTTGTACTGAAAATGTTTGTTCCTTTCAGTTTTCCTATGTATTTGGGATTGACTCAGTCAACAGTAGGATGTCTCTTACTAGATTTGAAAATACTGATGTCCAAAATCAAGAGACCTTTACTCAATGGTCATTCACAGTAGAATAACAGCTACAATTTTTAATTCTCTCATCTTGTATCATAAGTCAAAACATGTTTATTAAGATATCATTTCAAACAAATATAAATCTAGATTATGCTACGTGTTAACTTGTCTATACTTGCTAGAATCATCTGCGTACTTTTATTTGGTACCTGTATCTGTCTGGATCAGCAGCCTGTTCATCAATAGCACCTCCTCCTGAGACTAGCATCAAACAGAATAGACTGCATTCCCATTCACTCTTTATGGCTTGTCCCATATTTCCCACACCTTAGTTCTTTACATTCACATTCACATTTTCTAGACTGATGACAGGGTATCGTCCTTATCACCCTCTAGCAGCTTGTTTGGGCTTTAATTAAGGGCAGCAGTAAAACAATGCTATCTAGGATGCATCCAGATATTTTAGAGGGTCATTCTCAGAATCATTCAAACCTGTTGTGTCCTTATTGGTGTTTCTCTAGAGAACTGTTTGGGAGTCGTGGTTCCCAGCGTCCACTGCAGCCTCTGGAGACCAATATGATGGACAGATAGGATCATGGCTCTGCTCCATGGGGGACATGGGGGCAGTGTTGCGGGGGAAGAGAACTGGTGAGTTAATGAGACAAAATTAGGACCAGAAAGGGAGTGTCTGGGCTGTGAAAGGGGTTTTGAAAACAGATAGTCACATGCTATTGGCAGGGGGTGCACAACGCTGCCTCTCATATCACTGTTTACCCACACAGGCAATAGAGGGCACGACCTCTGACCTCCCATAAGTGACCTTGACAAAAGAACAGCAGCAATAAAAGAGTAATGGTGAGGAAGCATAAGCTGCACAGAGACTGAGTACAACCTCTGACACGTACAAAGGAAGTTGTCACATTCAGAAGAACTTATTGGTCAAAGGGTTAGGCCTAAACGTTTAAATACCCACTCCCTGATATTTTAACTGTATGGGTGACAGAATCAGCATTTATAACTATTTGAATGTTTGTTTGTTTTATGCCAATCTACAATAAACATGCAGCAGAAGTATACCACCCAAAAAGAAATGCAATAGCACATAAAATCATAGTAATTCTAAATTAGACTCCTGTGCCGCGTGGGTTGTGTTTGCATTTTGGACACAATTTATTCCATTTTATAACTTTACTTTTATAAATCTACTTCCTGTATTTTTGTTATTTTTTCTCAACTATTTTCAACAAACTGCCACTTGTAAAACTATGAAAAAATGACCACAGATACTATTCCACCAAACAATAATTATTATAATAATTAGTAGTAATTAGAAAAAAAAAACCATGAAAACTCATAAGTACTTTTAAGAATCAAAATAGTGCAACTGAAAAAAACACTGAGTGAAGTCAAACTAAAAGTACGCACCATTCTAATTGCCTGCGTGTAAATAAATAGGTCACCTCTACAAGTCATTAGCCTCATCAGTTTCTATTAGGCATTCATAGAGAGAAATGAGTTTACATCTGCATTGCCCCCTCTCCGCCTCCTCCTCTGTACACACATAAAAAACTGGGCCTAACCGGGCATTCTGTGATTGTGCATCTCCCCTGTGGTCTCCCCCGGTTTGTATCAGAGCATTCAGAGCTCCCAGAGGACTGCCTCCTTTGTCAGCACTGCGAGGAGTTAAATCGTATATAAAACAAATTAATTGCCCCTGTTAGATCACTCAAGCACTCACCCAGGGGAACATGTGCTTATCACAAACAGTGCTCTGAGTCGTCCTAGGGTGGAGGAGGGGGGCTGGTGTGTGTGTGTGTGTGTGTGTGTGAGGGGGGGTTCTCTCCATCTGTTGGTCCTGTCCCATTCCTGTCCCCTGCTTTGAGTACACTCTCCCTTAGTTAAGTGAACACCTATCCTATGCTGATACCCATCTGTCCCACCTGCACCCAATGTACTAGACAGGGACCACTCATGTAGTTTATGAGGCCAATTGTTGCCGCTTTAGAAGAAAGTACAGTGTGAATGAGGATGAGTTTACACCACCAGCAGGCCTGCCTTCTCTCACTGTGATTCTCTACTGGTCACTCTGATTGCAAAGCTTTATGGCAAGTGCTAACCGCTGTCATGGTTCACAACACTGGCTATTTATGGCCCTAAGTGTGTGCTTGTGTTAGGGGAGTGTGTGTGTGTGTGTGTGTGTGTGTGAGTGGCACTTGAGGCATTTATTGGCAAGTAAGAGGTCGTGCTTAACAAGATTAAAGTGATACGTCAGTGGGTTGCTGCATAGAAAGAGTCGGATCAAGGATGCCATTCCGCAATTCCTATTTTAGGAATCATAGATAAATTGGCATAAAACAACAAATCGCATGTGTTTCCCATTATAAATATATTGCAAAACATATAAAACATAATTATTGAAAATGAAAGAATATCTACCACTATCATACGGTCGAGTAGATTTTTGATCATTTACACATCTTATTTATGTTGGCAAATGCATCTACATTATTTATTTTTCCCATCTACAGTGATTAGAAAATGTAAATCAAAATCTGTCAAACTGAAACGTTTAATCATAAGTGAAAGTACACAGACTTGAGACACCCATTATGTTTATACATGGTTAGACTTGAGGGTTTGGCACTGCGTATTACAACAGTGTCAATAACCTGGCCCTTTGTCCTGTGCTCTGTCATCTTCTTTGGACTGTGCCCTAAATGGTTTGTTTTGTGTTGGCTGAACTGAGACCCTGATGCCATGCTCCAAACGAAATAGGCCTTTAGGGGGATCTTCACAAAAGGATGCCCATCTGTGAAAGTTTAAACAAAAACTGTCCAAACCTCAAAGATTTACACTATCTCCTAATTAGCTCTTTCACAACCCACACTTGTATATGATCTCATTTTATAACTGAAACACTGATTTTTCCCAACTGATTGGAAAAACTCTTTCAGCAATTTAAAATTCAGAATGGACAAACCCTGAACAAATCCTTATAGCTACATCTGAAACCTGATGAATCTGAGATAAATTATATTTTTTGTCCCCAAGGGCCACATTTGAATCATGTGGCAGAGGGCCAGATCAATGTGATCATTGGTGTATCAAATATAATAAAGGTATAACACTATATAATATATATAATAATGATGTCTAAACTTGCAGGGGGCCAGATCATAATGGACCAAGGGCCCAACTGCAAAAAGACCAGGTCTGTGTTAGATTCTAGTTTACACATTACTTTTTATGTTTTAACGAAGACATTTACATGGCATTTTTTCTCAAGTCATATTACATTCGTTAATCCTATGAAAAATATATTCAAAATATTTCAATAATATTTCAATAATATACAACTTTCAGCGGCACGGTGGCTGAGTGGCAACACTCAGGCCTCACAGCAAGAAGGTTGTGGGTTCGATCCCGGGTCGCCGGGCCTTTCTGTGTGGAGTTTGCATGTTCCTCCCGTGTCTGGATGGGTTTCCTCCGGGTACTCCGGTTTCCCCCATCAACCTAAAACATGCCCGCACCCCTATGAACTAACATCAAGGACCATGTTGTCCACCCTCCTGTGGGCTCACCACCTGCAGAGGGGTTCATAGGGGGTCAGGTGCTATGAGTATTGGGCAGCACGCTGCCCCCGCGACAGAGCCGGATTAAGCGGGAGAAGATGGATGGATGGATGGATGGATGGACAACTTTCAGTGCAGTTTCAGTCCATTTATATTGGTATACAAATGGATATCTGTTGGAGCTACAAAAACAACAAACAGAGACATGGGTGTTACTGTGCTCATTAGCTTCATTGAACTCTGTGATCATCAAACTGTGAGGTGTTTAGTAAACTGCCCTCTAACACAAGGACACCCCAGGAGTGAATGCACCAGTCTGTTGAGTAAGGCCTGAGCAGGACGGGTGGGCTAATGCCCCCCAGCAGGACTAAACAAACTGAGCTCACAGCCTTTAGAATGCAAATGTCTGTAAATGTCATACCTGTGTGTGTGTGTGTGTGTGAATGTTGTGTCCCCAGGGGGCTAACGTATTGCTGTAATCAGTCACCCTCACAGTGTGTCAGGGCTCACGCTCCCCTCATGCGCTCACTCTCCCCGGGGGCCATTAGTGTGTGCATCAAAGACATTCTTCTGACTTACACTTCGATCGAAAAACACAAAACACTATGTGATTACTCAGCAACACACAGAAGTACAAACTAATCTATTCAAATGTATTCCTCAAACAGAAGAATAATTTTATTAGAACAGGTTTTGTGAAGGGTATAAGACCCTCCTGCCTGATCCTGATTATACAAAGATTATGGGTTAACTATAAATGACTATAAATTACCCTCAGTGGATGAGTGTGGAAATATCTGTAAGCCTATTTCCTTATATAATGTTTCAACAGAACCAACATACTCTATTTATGCTTACCAGAAGACATTTGGAAACATGTGGACGAGAACTTCCGGTGTAGTTACTGACACTGGGCAAGTGATAAATCCATGGATTCAGCAGCAGAGGTCTTAACAACCTGCCAAAGCTTTCCATGGGGAACGTGACTCTAATCGCATCTTCAGTGTCACTTACAGGCAACTGGTTTTATCTGTTGATCTGCCAAACATAACAGGACATTACAATGGCATCGTATAAATATATTTTTTAAGTTAAACAAATTATAATACACAAATTTATAATTTATAAAAGGAAAAAAGAAAGAATACAATGACCTCTAGATGAAGAAAACCGGGGCATTTTCTCAGTTTTTCCAGATTTACTACCGCCAAAAGAGCCCACGGGAAATCATCATCCACTTGTTTCCAAACATCTTCTGGTTTTGTGACGTGAGCATGAATAGAGCCCATAATTCAACACTTTGTAATGTTCTTTGCAATAAAACAAGCAACCCTAAGGTGACCTTAGAAAAAATAACAACAATAATAATAGACAAAGTAGTTCACTTTTGTACATGCAGTATCATGTTGTGTATATATTTTAGATCTTCTTGAACATTTTCCATTATATTTACATTATGTCCTACTTTGGAATAAAAAAAAAAAATCATGGTTCTCCTCAGGTTGGACAAGAGAATAGTTTGCTGTTTGTGCCACAGAAATCTGGAGCTGAACACTATTTCCTTTTTATAGAGGAGAATATTTATAGCATCCCAAGTGTGGATTTCACCAACACAAGAGCACACAGACATGCAGTGCTCAGAAGTTATGAGCCAGATGTAAGTTTAATATGAAAACATAAGAATTATTTTCTGTTCCTAAATCCCCCGAGCTGTCACCATAGAGTAAAGGCAATGATATTTGCCCGTTCACTTCACCAACATGTTTTAATGCAGATTTAGGATTGACAGAGAGGATAGAGGTCCCCAGAGGCTCTATTTGTCGTGTTGAGGAAATAACATGGTGGACGTTGGGCCCGGATAGAGTCAACCAGCCCCTCTTCCTTAAAGCAAAAGCTAATTACACAGAGAAAATGAAAAACATTTGGACAAACAGGCTTCCCTATGTTAAAGGCAACTCATCTGTACAGATCAAACTGTAGTTGTAGAATGACATACTTCCTTCCCTTTCCTCCTTTACTCCTTGTAATGAGCATGATTATCAATCCAAACAATAGTTAGAATAATTGCAACATTACAGAGCAGCCATCTCCCAGGAACTTCCTGTCTGGAGATGAGTGACATGGGAGCTACTTCCTGCTTTTTCTCCTGAGTGAATTTGGAGGAAAGGGCGGAGCCTTCCATGACTAATCACGCTGGCAGCTACAGCTAATGGGCTAACAAGGTTTTAGTAATGTAGCGCGGCTTAATGAGATTATGACTTTCTATAATTATATAGTGAGAAGGTTATAAAGGTTTGATGGGTTTGATATTGGAATAGACCCCTGGAGCTTCGAAATGAGCCTTATCAGTTAATACTACTTTCAGAGAGCTGCTTTTCACCAAGTTTGAAAAATAAAAAAAAAATTAACAGTAAGTGTAAAAAGCCATATTTTTTTATTTATGCGATTCTTATCTTATATAATTTCTAGACAAAAGAATATATACAATTAGCTTGCGAGATGCTGATGGAAAAAGTGAGGGTATGCCTCATTTGTTCTTTCTAAGAAATGATCAGAATACATTTCTTTGGCATAACTCCAAATAGTTCAGCAGTTTTTTTATGCTGCCACAACCTCCCTATGAACCACCTGCATGCCAGCAAAAGTGCTAAAGTTAACCTAGCCCATCATCAGCTATTATTACCCTGAGAACCAAAACAAAGGCTGTCGTTGCAGTAGCGCCCATAGAGGCTTTCTCACACATTCTGACATGTTTACACTCCAAACAGAGTTGGTTGGGGGCTGCTGAGAAAGGCTCTCGTCAACCGCCTGCCCTCATGACTCAGAGCTCCAACAGTCCAGGGCCTAACCGTGCTAACTGTGCGTGTCAACCTGTTGTGTATGTGACAGAGTTCCTGTCTGTAACCGTCTGGAAAGTCAGCGTGCATCTCGGTACGTGACTGCCTGGAGGTCAGCTCTGCACTCTGCACCACTGTCATGATGTCATAGTGGGGCTATGGGGACATTAATCACACTCACATTCTTTCTCCGTCACTCTTGGACCTGCTTCAAGGAAGTGGTTTGAGCTTTTTAAAGAATGGAGAAGTTATTGTACAAAGAACATTCAAATATGAACAGTTTACAGTGTGTGGATTTTAAACAGATTTAGGTCACTTAATCTATAAAATATATTTCATGAAGAAAAATCAAAACAGAGAGTATTATGGAAAGATTATAAAGAAAGAAAAAACATCATTCTCATTAGGGAATTAATACATTAACGTCAGGAAATGAATACGTTAACTTTTTGGGCATGATTCCGAGAGCACTATGTATATGTCTGCTCTATCATCACACGAGTTTACGCCCTCTGCCTACCTGTTCTGACATTCCTGTCTCTGCTCAAACAACTGCATTCTAGCTCCTCAGTGGAGTGTACAGCGTATCGCATCACCTCTGATCACTTACTAATCTTGTTGTTCTTGGTTGGGATATCCTTATGCGATCTGGACAGAGATAGTGTGTGAGAGTTGATACTAGATCATGCTAGTGTAACATTAGTCAGCCTATTAGCCCCCTGCATATGCCAGACTGTAGGCTCAGCCATAGCCCTCATAACACTTCTCACATTGCACTGTGGCTTTTTCTTTACTGCACGAGGCTCATTCTTCATGGGTTCACTCACAGTGTGTCAGTCACAGTTTAAGCAATGTGCGGGAGACCGGTTGACAAATAGATTTCTTGAGAAACAATGCACTTAGTTTAACAGTTAATTTGCAGGTTTGTCAACTGAAATGTTCACATGATTTCATTCTGGGATTGGAGATTGAATACACTGGTGGATCACACTGATTCTCCAATGACAGCTCATCATTGTGATGTGGACAAAAGACAAAACTAAATGAATGAAAACATCGAGAGGTGCAATAATATATGCACTAGGACTGTTTTAGTAGATATTGTGACACTTTTTTGCATAGAGCAGAGTGTAGTGCTTTACGCATTTGTAGATGAGAAAGATGTCCAGGCTTTTCTCTCAACCAAATTTAGTGAAAGGTCCCACAGTCTGCTGGCAAACTCCTCTTTTCTGTTGTTGAATGCATCTGAGCCTTTGAATATGTATACGCACTTAGGGAGTATTCACACCTGCCGAGTTGTAGCTGACCACTTCCTCTTGAGCTGATAACGTACATGTGGATTTTTGTTTATTTTGCTATATGTAGCATAGCACATTTTACCCTGAATAGAGTGTGAAACTGATGTTTAAGGTGTCAGAAAATTGCAAGCAGTACTCAGCAATAATAAAGTGTGATTTTTTCCCTGTGGCACATCTGTTTGGGTTGTGTGGGTTGTAAGTAACAGTTGAATGTGCTATATTTGAGTTTGTAGAGGAGTTTGTGTGGGCGATACCTCAAGCTCTTATACACACCTATTTTTAGTGTTATATTTATAAATAGATTTCATTTATAACTGTTGCTCACATATTTACAGAATATTCATATTTACAGTTAAGCGAACTTATAAAATCTACAACCAGCTCTTTTCCTTCTTTACACAGTAGCAGTTGATGAGTCACTTGGAGGTGTTAAATGTCTCTTTCAGAGTCCCCCTGCCTCTGATACTAACTTGTGCTGATTGTCTGTTCTTCCCAACAGGATGTTGTGTGGTTGATGAATCTGCACTGCCACATACGAGTGTGAGACTTTTCATAACATCTTCAGTTTTACGTACAGAGTTATTTCGATGTATTTCTTTAATAGTCTTGTTTTAATAGAAATACTTGTCAGAAAAAAAATTACCGTCATGCAGGTAACAGCTTCTAAATCATTGTGATTTGTGAAAACCTCTGGCACATAAACGACTTCTAACTCCCAATTTACACCAAAACAGAAACAGCACATAAGCCCAGCAGCACAGAATAGTAATAATCACTTTTATTACTAACCAGTCAGATCTACACACAGTCTACACTAGCAATGTCATATGCCCGTCCAATAGGCCTAATTCAGCAATGTGTCGCTCTAATTAGGTTTAGGATTTATAATTTCTAATAGTGTCTCCAGGCTTTTTAGCAGATGAAACACAGGAAAATGGGCACATAGTGTCAAAATAAACTTCTGCTGTCCCTTCAAAATAAGTGTTAACAATGTTTGTTACATTCAGGAGCTCAGGGAATGACTCATTATAAACTATGATATATAATACATTTCATGACATCAAACATCAATTTTGCAAAGACAATTTAAGAAATTTAAGGAAAATGCTTATGGTGTGCTGAAACCAAGACTTTGGTGGTAGGCCTACTTAATGCAAGCAGCGCAGCCACAACTTCTTAGTAATATCATGAAAAACATCGTCTGTCTTGTCAACTTTTGTATAGTTTTAAAAATTCATAATAATAATAATTCATCTAATAAACAATGGATATGCAAGCAATATAAAACGGTTTGATGTTTAAAAGAATGAGAAGAGTGAGAATATACAGAGGATAACATTGCAAGAGCAGCTCTGATGCCTCTGGTGTAAATAGTTGCTTTTAAATATACGTGTATACAGCTTTGCCTACGTTATGTGTCACTATAGCTCCAGGTGTAATTTCTGGGTCACTGATTTATTGTATAGGTCATGCTGACCATCAAATACACTATGTTGGGATGCCAGTGCTATGTGTGTTGTGTTGTTTGTTGTCCGAGAGATGTGTTACTAACATACATGTGAGCAGAAGGGAAGAGCAGGGAAATGTCTAATATGTGCCTCTAAATTTCCCTAATATTGCTCTGGGTCTGCACTGGATGATATTTTATTTACCACGGGGGACAGGTAGTGACCCTCCTCCTCCCTCACACTACCACCATCACCAACTCCATTGCCCAACTCTCAGTCACTGACTCCCCTGCAGGTGATAACAGATTAAAGCTATTCCATTTCATGCCTCAAGCTTTCAAATACAGTGCACGTGGGGCTGGTCCAGGCCCTGTGGCTCCCTCACACTCCCCCGCGAGCAGCCCTACCCTGGGTAAAAACCTGGCAACTGCCGCCCCAGTCCACTGGGCTAAGCCCTTGAGATGGAGGCCGACCAGATTACAGTCCATCTGAGGAAATGACTGTGTGTGTGTGTCCAAGAAATGCAGGACCAGTTAGAGGATGTGTATATAATAGGGTTATGTCAGCTTAAATGCTCCATGTGCTGTATTTAACACAATATTGCTTTCTCTTTTTCACTTAATAAAGTTCAGAAAGTATCTCAGAAGTGTAATTATGGCAGACTGCACATGATGACTCTGCACCACTGCTGCTATTTGGTCAATCCAGCTTTGCACCAGTCTCACTTTGAGTTAAGAAATATCCATATGATGAATCAGAAGGGTTTCTCTGGCCCAGTGTCAGCTACATTCCTGCACTCCAACCAGGAATCATGTCAAAAGAGGAAATGAGAGAACCCAATCCCACCATGCTTCCTCCAAAGTGGGCTTCCTGGACTCAGGAAATGGAATGGCCCCCTGATGCTTGAGCGTAGCCTTAAGTGACCAAAAAGCTCGGTTTCCCCAAGGCCTCTGTGGCCCGGAGCACATACTGCAGTCACATCAAAGTGCACTAGCGTTAAGAGAAAACACACTGCACAAAAGATGGATTCAAGGTGGCACAGCACACCCTTTTCAAATATTTTTCTGCAAATCCTGGGCAGGCACTTTCATATGTTTCTGCATCATTGCAGGTCAGGGTATAGGTACAATTTGTATGAACTATTGGTTGATTGTGCGAGAAGATAACACCCCTCACGAACCATCAGTCAAGCTAAAAAGGTACTTGGGGGAAAGGAACTCAGTTTGTAAATCTCCAAAGACCCATTGATATTACATTACTAACCTGTCCTTTTTACATTTTTCCTGCTGTATTGTATTGTAAATAAAAGAATGTAACTAAAGAACAGGCATGTGGCAAGGTCTACAAATGATACTGAGTGTCATGATACATGAAACACTGTAGGTCCAAACAGAATGTTTTGTTTTGTTTCTTCAAATGAGAATAACACTGTCATTAATGAAAAAATAAATAAATAAAAAAAGACCAATTGCCAGGCTGTGTAATCATTGCTCGAGTGTCCAAGATTACCCTATAAATGCACGCTTATGCATTCAGAAATAGAAAGTGATAACTCTAAATACTGGTTTATTGAGCTTTCTTGTAAAAAGCTGGGATGATCTGTGATTAAGTATGGTATTACTATTTTCAGTGCATTTATGTAGGAATGCATCTGAGAATGGGATATCTCACTTTGAGAAGTTACAAACCAATCAGCGAAGGCTTCACAGCTTAGTTTAACTCTTCAGACATACAAGCGAGACTGGCCATTGATGTGGGATTTTGATGTGCTGAAGTGAAGAGGAGGATGGCTAAACTGAGTGAAGATTTAGTACGAAATCAAGAAATAGAGATGTGTATTTTTATTATATCTATGTGCTGCACATTGGAGTGTGTTTGCGAGTATGATTTTTTCATGTATCACTGGCGCTAAGAAGAGCTGGTTGATGATAAACAGGATTAGCGGATTATTAGAGAGGGCTGAGGTGTGTATTTATGCCTGTGTACGTTCACAGTTACCATTCATTTTTCTACAGTCACACCCACTCAGTCCACTTCAGACAAAGCACCAAACATAACTGGATACAACTACCCAGTGGTCACTCTCATGGTGAACTTCTGTAGCCACAGCTGCCTGGTGTAGACTGACAGAAGCAAGGCTGCCAATCTAAGTCAATGCCTCTTTCAACCGAGTACTGACTCACACACACACACTCACACACTCACACACACACTATACACACGCTCACACGCACACACACACACACACACACACACACACACACACACACACACACACACACACACCATACTGGGCAAGGTGGGTGAAGCATCTTGCCTAAGGACATCAACAGTTTACACTAGAGCCACTGGAAATCCAAAAGTACAAGACACTTTGAATTTTGAAAAATGTACCATTTCTGTACCATTTTAACTCACTTATATCTGTAAGATTTTGACATCAAATTAGAATTTGAACATGGCAGTCAGTATCGTAACCATCAAAGACTGAAAAATGGAGTCATTAGACTGGCGGCCCTAGCCCCTTCGGTTTTAGTGTGTGACTACAGCGACATTTGCATGAAGTTAACATAAAGAGCAAGAAGAAAGAGCCTGGTTCTATTCATTACCTGGTAAGAGAGAGGCTGATGAAAGAGAAATGTGGAATAGCAGATGGAGATTTGAATGTGCACATTTAAAGGCCAGAGCAGGCCAGAGGGAAGTGAGCTGATATCACATACAGTCTGAGATAAGTGACTCATATTCACAGTCAAATCTGTTAAGGAAAGTGTTATTACCCTATCTATGGTCATGGTCATAAACCTATAAGACAAATGCACAGATACATAAGAAGCTGGGCCTATTGTAGTTCCTAGTTGTTCTACAAATACATACTGTCCTGGAGCGACTGTGACTGTTGAATTTCTCCACTGTGAGATCAATAAAGTCCTGTCTTATCTTATCTTTTCTTATCTTATCTAGGTAATTTGCTCTTTGCAAATTACTAATTTTGCCAGCTAAAATGAATAATTAACAATGACAATTAACTAGTATTTTATTAAACAGGGGAACACTTTTTAGTCAGTGATCTAACACTGACAAATAACAGTTTACTGAAAAACATTATGCTCATATGTTTCAATAAAACACAATATTATGCAGACATACAGGTTCATTGGAAACCAGACTTTCAGTTGGTCGTCTTTCCTGTCTGCACAGCACAGGTGTGTGGTGTGTCTACAGTATGCACATGGCTTTGACGTCTCCCATTTTAAAGTAATTAAACCACAAACTGAAAACTTTTCTTGTGCAAATGCCACTATACCGTGTGTGGTTAAAGCCAGAACACAAATACTGTGTTTCATGTTTTATTGTGAATAGATCCACACTTCTGTATCTCTTGAGTGCCTCCAATGAAGCTTGGAAGCACAATCATATATTTACAAGTCATATCAGCAGTTTTGTGTTGGGGGCCCACAAAGACCCACAGTCACACATGCCTCCTTAGAGCATTCTGTTCTCAACACCTCTCAAACACCTCAAGAAGAGCCAGTTATTTTGTGCTTCTCAGACTCACTCTTACAAAGAGAGAATTAGGGAACTTATTTGCGTTGTAGCGTGCACTCACTTCTACAAAGGAGGAATTAGGAAGTTATTTGTGTAGCTCATGTTCACTTTTCAAGAGAGCAAGCCATCAGCGTGGCTGTTTATCTGTGGCTGTACAAAGCCAGGATTAGGGCCCTGTCTTTGAGGCCTGCTCGGTAATCCCTTTATGGATGTCACCTGTCATCTCTCTCTAATCACCCTCCAACTTTCTCTCCAGGCCCACACCTCCACCTTTAGCTCCACCTCGTGCCGTATCACTCCATCACAACAGGCACCTGCTTGTGTACACACGAAGAAAGGAAGGCAGAATAGCACGAGTGACAGGTGGAAAGCACAAGTTAGATAGCTGGGGTTTAGGTAAATGGGAGTTCATGGTAGAGAGGACAGTATTGGAGCACCCTGGCAGCAGGCCTAATACCACCTACAGGCCATGAATCTTCACAGGCTCACTCTCTATCTCCATCTTGCTATTTTCTCCCCACTCTATCATCACTTTTCCAATCTCTGATCTTTCCTTTTTGACTTTGGTTGCATTTCCTCCTGTCCTGTTGGTTTCCTGCTTCATGTTGCTCCCAGTCCTATAAAACTAAGTGTCCATCTCCATCCATTCTGCCCTATCTGTGCCATCTATCTGTGCTCATCTCCTCTCAGCTTGCATGTTTAATGTGATATATTTATCCTGCATGTAATGTAAGCCGCAGCTGGCCATTAGTCATTTATGAAATTTAATCGTAACAATTATGTGAATCCATAACGATTAACGCAGATTAACGTAGCATTTCCTCTTTCATTTACCCTTGATGATTTTACAGCAGGGCCATGAGACCAAACTTCCTTATCTCTGTCCATTCTTTGCACTCATATTTTTATTTTGTATCAGGGAAACTTTCATCACTCATCCCCAAACAACCAGACTGCCCATCTGCTCCTGGTCAACTAATCGAAACTATAAATGAACAGTGTTAATATAACTATAGCTCATTAAGTCTTGTCTGGCCTCCATCACATTAAGCTCTATCCCTTTCTTTGGGTTTCTAGGCAGTGGAGCGGCACAGTAGTGTGCACTAGGCCAGTGACTGAGGAATCTGATAGGGATAAACCAATTTGCCATCCACACAAACATCCCAGCAGGCGTACGCCCCCGCCCCGGCTCCCATTGCTCATTTAAGATGGCGGTCGGAGAGGCCAGCAATTAAGTTTTAATTAGGTGGGGTAATTATTGCCGGGCAGGAAGTATCAGACGCCAGGCTGATTGTTCTCTGGACCACAGAGGAGGGGCTCTAACCTAATGGGGCAGTGGGAGACCTTAACACCCACTCTACCCACGCTTCCATTGCTTCCTATTGATATTATTATGGCACTGACCTTTAATTTAGACTGTGGGAAAGCTGAGCCTATGCATTTTCTAAGGTACAGGGCATTTAGTGTCAGCAAGCCACAATAGTTTTTTTTATGAACTTAACACATCTTTTTAGGAAACATATATGAAATAAAAAAAATAAATCTAGGCTTTATTATCACGCATTCATTACAATTTTTAAACCTTTCTTTAAGCCAAATTGTGAAAATAAACAAAATATCTAACATAACAAACACAGGTAATGGAGCTCAAAATAAATACAAAAATGGAAAATAGTTGATTTGACTAGTTCTACTAGCCCTGCCCAGTATTTCAAAACTTATTTATGCTTTTTAAGGCTTTACATTTTATCATCTGCAATATTTTCTCTCAATACAGGCACAGTATGAGCATCTACTGAACTGACATTGCCTTGCCACAATTTTGTTTATGTGAAAATTAAAATTAGTCATGATGCTCGTTTCCTGGGGGGTAATCATCATCAGATTAAAAAAAAAATACATCAGTGACAATACAACACAGAAATCCTTCAAAATAAAAGAACCTAAACACTATATGTAACTATGTCCTTATATTAGTGCAAATAAAACAGAGCTTATTAATAAGCAACATCTTTGTGGAGAGGGAGGTTCGCCCACAAACCCTGTGACACCCCTTCACCACCACCTCTTATCAGCAGACACCACCAACCTCTCCCCACACACACACTCCCACACAAACAGACCATCAGCCATGTCACAAGGCTAATCTCGTCGCGCCTCGGAACCCAATTAAAAAACAGAGATGTGTGGCTGCCAACATCAGGAATCTAATCACATTCCAGGAAAAAGGCACGTAATTTCCCTGGCTTTCTGTTGGGGTCGAGATAGAGATTGAGAGTACAGGCAGTAGGGGTGGGTGCAGCTCATCATGGCCAGCACCCCAGAGGCAGGCCTGAAGGGAGCTCTCCCATGATGCCGACTTGTGTGTGTATGTGTGTGTATGTGTGTGTATGTGTGTGTATGTGTGCAGTTGGTAAGAGTATGGGTTAATGGGAAAATGAAGCAAGCACAGAAATAATGTAAAGTGAAAGTTAAAGTAAATAAATACATAATAATAGGATACATTTTGCTAAAATTATTTAAAATAGTTTAGTATGAAGAATTACTATTAAAATACTAATAAATATTCACAAGCTTTGAAATTTTTTTTATCTTAATCTACCTCCTTCCTTCTGGCCTTGCACTTCATCACAAAATGAAAATGATTCCATGTTGTGATGACATCAGGTAGTCAATGAGTAAGTGCACATATTGACCTTATTTCAGCCCTCTTTTGCCTTTAGATGCTACTAAACCACACATTTGCTGTGGTGGCACAGAGCCGGTTCAGATCTCCATGGGGCCCTAGGGAAAATTCTGCCAAGGGGCCCTCCTAACTAGGGATGGCACGGATCACACAAAATTCACAATTCAGTTCGTATTACGATTTAAGGTCGCTGTTTTCGGTTCTATATGGTTCTTGTTTTATTTTGTTTTATATATATATATATAATATATATATATATGAAACTCACTGTCAGTACAAACATAAATATAAATTTTTTTTCTTTACTCAAAATGATGCGGAATCATCCATCAATCAATCGTAGTCTGTGTGGAATGGTTTAGTCCCAGTTAAATCCTGTTTTAGTTCTGTTTTAGACCTGGTTGAGACCTAGTTTAGACCTGGTTTTAGTCCTGATTTTAGTCCTGGTTTAGTACTGGTTTTAGTTCTGGTTTAGTCCTAGTTTAGTCATGGTTTTAGTCCCGGTTTAGTTCTGGTTTAGTTCTGGTTTAGTTCTGGTTTAGTCCTGGTTTTAGTCCTGGTTTAGTTCTGGTTTAGCTCTGGTTTTGTCCTGGTTTTAGTTCTGGTTTAGAGGCACACGGGAAGAGGCTCGGTGCATGTGCTGTGTGGGAGGAGACGCTGTATATACGATCTATGGGTCCATGCAGCGTATGAGAGAAGTGGTAAGGCAATGGTTTGGTATTGGTTTGCAGGGCCCTATGCAACATGCGTAGTGTGTGTATTGTGTGAACGGGTACTGGTGGCACTTCACTTTAAGCGGGAATCCCATTTCTTTAAATGGAGAATTTAAATAAATGGGCTAAATGTGCACCAACAGGTCAACAATGCACCACTTCTCTTGAAGGCTTTAAAATGGCTTTGGAATCCACATAGAACTTATTTGCTGTCAAGACTTGCTGAGTTTGATGTCACAACATTCTATAGATATACTATAGATATATTCAATAAAATACAGATGGGGACAGCTTAAATGGATATTGTCAAAATACAGCTTTTTGTTGTAATACAAGAAGTTCATGTGTCTAGTTACTAATATAAATCATCAGATGAAACATTTGTAAAGGTTATTTTTTATGTCATGCCATCCTGATAATTGTGGTGCTCTATTTACATATGATATAATATGCTTGTTTTTTACTTTTTTTTTTTTTTTTTTTTTTTTTACAAAGTTGCAAGCAGCTGTGAGGATCTCTCTTGATGTCTACTGAATGTGGTTTGTACAATAGTTTATATTACAGGTGCTTGGAAGAATTGCCAATGAGATCAAAATGGCTGAAAAGCATTGATAAAGCAAAAGCAGCACAGGTATAGGGGTATGTAAACTGGTTGGGGGGTTTTGAGGTAAAGGTGGTCAGTTCATGACCTGGTCAGGAATGCAGTCACCCTTTGGACGGGAGCCACAGAGACTTTACACCAGGGAGAAACTCAATACTTCAAGAAGAAAGACCTGTCAATCAGCAATGGGCCAGTGTAGGGGAGGCCTGCCCCTCTGTTTAGCACACACAGCACGCAGACCTGCTGGAGTCGGTCTTGTACACTGAAATACTTATGAATTTGTGCCTTTAGAAATACGCTACGTGCAGTTGAATTTCCATACCTGAGATTGGGGGGAAGGGACAGTGGTTTAGATGGAATAGAGGTAAACACAGTTGACAGCTTCCTTCCTCACAGTAAACATTGCTGCGCCACTTAGACATGGGTCAGGGACAGCAGCAGTCCTTGGACGCCCCACCTACCTCCACTCCCCCAACAAGAGCTCCTCTCCAGTGTCCCAACCTGCCTTCCCCGGATCAATGGCCATCCAAACAACACTTTCTTCTTTTTCAAGTAAACCCTGAGAATGGTAATCATTTCTTTATAGGTACACTCAAGCATGTGCACTCAGGAGTGGCCCTACCAGTCACTATGGTGCATAAGATCTCTATTTAATTTCACTGACTGAGGTTTAAAATAGGGCAATCAATGATTTCAAAGAAAAAATGTATTTCTTTTCAATAAGCAAAAGCCTTTAAAATGTCCTTCAAATAAGAGCCCAAGTAGTGTTTTGATTGAGGCCCATGAATAGCCTATCGTACAATGAGTCTTTGGCAGGATATATCCAGGGCAGTGGAGAAATACATTCATGTCTTTGGGTGACATATTATAACTCGTAAATACCAGAATAGATTTAATTATCTATTTAGAAAATTATCTGTGAGAAACCATGTTTTTGTAGTATAGATGGAATTGATGATATTCTCAGCTGCCCACCACTTCCTATTCCAGTGCACTGATCAGATACATTATTGACATTTCATTGCAAACTTACACATGAATCACTGTGTATAATTTGGAGAGAATTAATTGCCACTCTTTCATCTTGGTTTTCAGACAATGCTCATTTATTTATGCTGAAAATTATGCCTGGCATGTCAATTAATTATCAGCAAATTTGTTGGTGAGATTGGGCCTGTGTGCGAGTGATTGCTGTTTATGCAGTATTTGTGTGTGTGTAATTGACTGACGCCTCCACAGGGAGTGCCGAGGTTTGGACTGCCAGTTTTAAAGGCAGTTTTCACGTACTAATTGAAGTTGGCCGTTTGAAGTAATTAAGATAAGAGTGTGGAGACAAAATAATTGGTATTATGCGGCAGTAATTAAGCCATGGTGCTATTTTTTCAGCCTTAATTCAAGTTTGCAAGAGCTTTCTTTACAAACAATGCAGGCATCTTCTGCTGTTGCATTAACTAAGCTAGTGTTTTACAAAGGTCTTCAGATCAGCACACAAGTATATGAATGTGAGACATATGATGCTTTAAAATCACAATAACATACATAAACAACTATCACCGCAACAAACAAAAAAAAGATAAGGGGCACCCAAAGTCCAATCTCTGAGATTTAACAATGCCCACTCACTCTAAAAATGTTTGCTTATATTTACTAATAAAAATAAATATATTCAAAATTGCATTAATCATATTCAGCTCTCAATATTCGATATACAAGGTGGAACAAAATGAGGGAATATAGAGGATCATAATGTCCTCAGTGTGCTTCAACATAATTTTTCCCCCATTGTGCCATAGTTGTTTTTTTTTTTTTTGTGTGTGTGTGTTCTCAATGTTGAGTGCGTGTCCATTACTATAAAAGGTTATTCGCAGTCTTTTACTGAAAGCACTTGTCAAATTGTTTGCACAGTGTTTTGTAAAAGGAGAAGAAACATCATAAGAATAATGCAGGTGTCACCAACAGTTTTGGGTGCTTTCCAGGCTTGTGGTAGTTTTCTAACTTTCATGTAAAAAGTATGTGGTAGTGTGTATGTGCGTGTACGTGAGCTCTAACCTATGAAGGGTTAAAGCGACATGTTAGTGAAGTTGTGAAGAATCAGGAGCAGCCCCTTCATAATGGTAGTTTGACCCCTCTATGGATAAAACATGTTCTGCCTAATAATTTCTCTTGTGCATCAATAAAGTCTATATCAATGATGTGGAGAGACTAAAGTTTTTTATTTATTTATTTAACCTTTATTTTATCAGGCAAAACATTAAGAACAAATTCCTTTTTACAATGTTGGCCTGGGGGAACGGGAAGGGGAGTTAAAACAATTCGATATTCAACATCATTCATTAGTAAAACAAACATTTACATCAGTCTCTAAACATCTCCTTTAGTTTTATTAGTAAAACAACAGTTGAACAGTGATTGAAGAATGAATTTTACTTGAACATCAGACCAAACATCATCTGGCTGATGTAGAACACGTAGCCTATACTCACAGTTTATTTAACCCATAGATACTTTATACTCTGCATTTGACCTGTCCCCCTGCTAAAGTAATGTAAAATAATGTGGTTTTGGTTGATGGGATGTTAAGATGAAAACCACTCAGACATGGGGAGGAACATGTAAACATCATGAATAGGCTTCAAGCTGCCCGAGTAGTCAACCAGTTACCTTCTTATTATGTGGCAGGAGCGCTACAGCCACTTAACCACGGTGCTGCACAAGTACAGTAAAATATCTGGTAAAACGTAACATTTCTCACTATGATGGATATGATTAATATGTGGCCTCCTTAGGAATAAGGCTTCCATTAATGACCTACAGTAAATAAAAAAAGTTCTTACTTCTGATTCACACAGTCACACAGACCATCAGACATTCATTGCGCATTTGTAAATTACTGTCTACTTGAAGCGACCTGTCTTATCATTCAGAATATTTCTCACAGGTTTGTTTAGTAACCCCAGGCTGCCACCACACCACACAGAAACACTCAGGGATCCCACTAATGAATGCATATTACTGCATTAACCACATCTGGCAAACAGCTTTCCAACAATAATAAAGTCAATTGCGCAAACAGGTAGAAACAATGAAAAAAATGCCCAAGTCCCAGGAGCTGTCTGCCAATCACAGCTCCAAAAACATCATTTGGAAATGGGCAATAAACAGCCCGGATTTCATCTGTTATTAATGGAAGCTAGTCTATCACTTTTATTTGAAATCATAAATGATTTCTTAATAATGCTTCATCAGCATAAGTAGATACTGATATGGCTGCTCATAATATGGAAGAAAAAACAACATAGTTATCCAAATTGGTCCTATTTGAAAATAAGATACTGCATCTCAGGGGGCTTTCCTCATAAAATTCAAGAACTTGGATGGAAGGTGAAAAAAACAACAAGAACTTAATTTAGAGTTAGAGATTCTTTATTTGAATAAATATATGAAGGCACAACATATAGTCTCCATACTTTCAGAAGATATACAGAAAATGGTGAATAACAATCTAAATAGTAGCTGTTACGGTATGTTCAAGATATTGGCTCATGGGTCATTTGATTGATGATAAATGCAAACAGTGAAAACAGCCCTGGATTTGTTCAGCATCCTAAAATATCTGACTGTGAAAGCTCAGTTCTGAATATCTCGTGAGCCACTATTTAACCAATTTATGGTACAAGAGAATCTTGTCAGAGTTTTGTAACTATGTAAAATGCACAGTGAAAACCTGTGACTCGCAAGGAAATAGAGAGGACATACAATACAGTACATGGGCACATAGTGAAACACTCTGGTCTGGTGTGTGGGGAATGAAGAAATTACAGCGCTACTTAATTCCCCTCAGAAAGGTGCAATGTGTTGAAATGTAATGACTTGGCTTGCTGAACTGAAACCGAACACTGCTTTAAACCACAGAGGTGTCGTGGATGGGAGCCGAGAGAGAAAGGGGGCATGGAGGCAAAGGTTTCTTATCCAAATTAATACAGAGCTTCGCCTTTCATCAAAGCCTTTATTGAGTAATATAGACTATTTCAACTTACAATGGCTCTTTCAACACTCGACTGACAGAAGACTTGCTGCAGATTCATGCCCTCCTTTTTGACACTCTCCAAACATTTTCCTTATTTCCTACTTCTATCAGAAGCCCGTTTGTACTATTCATCTATTCCCCTTGCATCTCCCCATTTTGGAGCCATCTTTTCACTGCCTCTTCATTGACAGTCTCCCAGTCCACCACCTCCATGGTCACCAGGGAGCTCATTCTTAGTTGCACAAAAAACGTCCGTCACGGATTGCCTTCCGCCAGTGCGCTTGTGAATTAGCTGTGTGATTACACTGAGCTGGTGCGGTAAAGCCCAGGCTGGATTAGGGGCCTCTGATTGGAGCAGCCCAGCAGTGTACAGAGGAGAGCCCGTCAGACAGCACACTGCTAACTAGCCACAGAGGAGAAGCAAAGCAAGATCTGCGTGGCATGCAGTTGTCGCTTTGGCACATCACACTGATACTGGCTGTAGGCAAAGGCCAGCCAGATAGAGTCTGTGCCAAGAATCTACACAGAGCACAGTGTTTGGGCTTTGGGTTGTTATTTGGTGTTTTGGATGAATAAGAATGGGAGTGTGAGTGGTGACATTAAGTTAAGTGGAACTAGATTCCTTTGAGCAATGAAGTTTGTCAGACCCATTGCCATTGTTTACATCTTGCTGTGTTGAAATGTCAATGATGGTGAAGCTATGTCAAATAACACGCTGGTCTTTGTTCAGTTTGCATTAGTCACAGATGGAATCAAGGCCAAATACATCAAATGTCTATACAAAAAATAGTATGAGTCCAGATCTGTGCTCATGTGGTTACTAAAGTGCAGAATGTGCTTGTGTGTGGATGTGTTTGGATGACTAAAGTATATATATGTTGTTGCTGCTGTTTCAAATGGTAGATTCAGGAAAGTTAGGATTATCATCAATACTGTGTGTGGCCTGTATCTCCCAACAAGGTGTGGTAAAAGCTTCACATTTAATGCTGTGTTAAAACACCACTAAATTGTCAATTATAAGTCTTAATCACTTGTGTTTTTCTGAGATCAATCAAATTAAACGACCCAAATTATATATTTCTATTCACATGATGGCATTTAAATAAACATAGCCTGATTTGGTAAATTGTAATTACTACGTATTACAGTGTCAAACTCAGGTGATTTATAGGTGCTAAAATGCTCCACACATACTTCCATTATGTTTGTTTGAACCTGACTCGCAATTACACTTTCCAATTTCTTTCTATTTGCAATAAAAGAAACAAGTCCTGCACAGACGCATAAAGCTCTATCCTCGTCTTTCTCTGTTAAAGACTTATTAACAGGTCTAAACGCCTTATATGTCAGTGGATTAATTATTCCTGCTTTGGGAAGATTTATGGTTGGCAGAAGGTTGTACATGCCTTGCCACTCCTTAATGTTACTTCTCTTAATATTACGATGACTTGCTGAGAACAGTGCCTTGTCTTCAAGCCACCTCTGTGAAAATCAGCCTCCCCCTCCAGGTCTGTCTTAACACATACCATTTTTATTATTTTATGTGTCTGGGATATCGATAAAAGAGACAAATAAATGTCTGCCTATGCTATTGCTTGTGAGCCAGTAAAAACAGGAGGTTCTCACTGTGTCGAAATCTGTTGCTTGGTTGCTTCATCGGTGGCAGTGTGCCTAGGATTAAATGAATAATGAATGGTAAAATTAACAGGGTCAAGTCTGGCCCATAGTATCAAGATAATATAAAGGGTTTTGTTTTTCTGTCTTCCATGTCTCTACTTTTTTGAAATATGCAAAAATCCATATTAGGAAATTATAAATGAGAGTTCACTTATAAAAAGTATTACATCAAATGTCACACGTCCCAATGTGTACTAATTTATATGATTACATTTCTTGATTGTAATGAAAAAAAAAAGGACTGACTGTGAGTGGGGCACAAATGCTTTGCCAATATAGTTAAGCCTGTGTAAGAAGTACAATAAAGATAGGGAATTATGACTGAGATGTATTTCGCTCTCCTGAGAATGGCTATGTGCGGAGTCCATTTGAAAGCTGTGTTCATTACCTTACGCAATTTGAATTTTGTGAAATCTAAGCAGAAATTTTAATGGCATGCCACACTGTTCAATAATTCCACTGATAAGAGCTGGGGAGAATGGGAGTGCAGTGGCCTGTGTAAATCTATGACTGAAGACATCGTGTGGTTATCGCTCTCCGTCCTCCTCACCCCTTCCCTTCATCCCACCGTTTCTCTTTGTACTCATCTATTACGTCGGCTCTTTCCCCACACTGGCCTTTTTCTTCTCCTCTTCTCTCTTTTTATACCATTATGTCTTTACACTGGACCATTTTACAGGATCCAACAGGTCTCTGTGCTCTCTCCATCTCTTCCCCTCGCTGATTGCTTTGTGATCGATTGTCTGTGCCTTTCAACGAGCGCATTTAAATACATTTTTATCTCAACCCGAGCTTTTCCGCTTCTTGTTGTTCCATTTTAATAAAATGAGATAAAGCCAGGCTTCATTAAAAAGGTCAGTGTTTGTTTATACATTATTGCTGCAGAGGTTGGAGATTCACCGAGAGACCTTAGTGGTATATCAGCGCCTATCAGCCAGGGTAGCTTTCATTATGCGTCTATACTAATAATGTTACAAAACACGCACACATGGAGGAGATAAGGGTAGCCTTTTTAAAAGCGGATGCATTATTTAACATGGGCGGCTAATGGCCCAGATTGTCCCGTAACAATTGAATAACATCGGTAGATAACAGCAAGCTCCCTGCCTTTTAAAAGATGGCCCTTTGAAAAGTGTAGATAGCGGTCTTGCACCTAGCAGCAGGAAGAGGAGGAGGAGAGGGATGTTCAGAGCTGATGTCCTCCCCAAGCCAGGCCACAAAACATTTTTCCATCCCAAAATAAGATAATCAGCAGCTAAGGTCCGGCCCAGGAGGGGACAAGTTAAAAAATGGATCGGAAGAAGTGGAAATCAATGACATGTTGGTCAGAATTAATCTGGCATCAATAAAGCCTATCTTTGACTTTTCATGGTAATGGCTCCAGTGATCTCCTAAAGTGCCCCTCAAGTGCTTAGAGAGTCTGTGATAGCATCTTATCATGGCCAGAGGAGAGCACTGGCCGGAGAGGGAAAGTAAGTAAAGAACAGGGGAAGGAGGCTGGACCAACACACTGAAGAACTAAAACATTTGAACAAAAAGAGAAGAAAGACATGTTACATGTTTTTAAATGTTTTCAAAATGCTGCAGAGAGGCAACCCCACTCACAGTCAGAATGCCTGTTATTCTAGATATTTTTGAGCTATAAAACCACCTATAATTTAATAAATGTATAAGTAGAGCTATTTAATGTCATATTGTGGAACATTCACAACAGACCAATGACATATCCACAGAAACAAGAAAATGATAGACCCCCAACAATCTCACTTTATATAATAAAACTTGCCTGCAATATACTATTCTTTATTGCCTGTTAAAATAAGCATATTGTTTTAAACATTGCACAACAAATTGCCAGTAAATGGACTCATCCCATTTCAATATTAAAAATCGGCGTGTACTGTTCTCGATATCACTTGTGTGGTTATTCTTTTCCAACAGTGCACAAAGACATATTAGCATGCACAGTGATCATCCATGTGTCAAAGATAATTCTGATGCCAGTCCTCTCATCAGATATTTGGCAAGATGAATAATGGCGGTTTATTCTTATGCAGGCAGGGTAGAGAATATAAAGTGTTTTGGGCAGTTCAGTGCTGGGGATTAGCTATTCTTGGTCCAAAACTGAGGTTAAGACATTTTTCCAGCACACTTTTTGAACCTGAGAAAAAGAGTCCAAGGCTATCTTACTGTTCAATAGGTGGGCTGAACAGGGTCTGAGTATAAAAGAGTCCTTGGGGTGGGGGTGGGGCACACATGAACAGTGTGTGCCAAGCTTTGGCAAAATGCCCTTTTCACTGATCCTGTTGGATGCCTTCCATTGTCATATCCTACAAGACCCCATTCGGAGTATTTTACGTTATATACGCCACAGTGCAACATCTTTTAGAGCTATGCACAATGTGAGACATGAGTCTCAAATCTACAGAAAAATACACCAACAATGCACATTAACAGCATTTGACTGCAGACCTTTACTGACCTCACAATGGTAAAGCTTTAGAAACCTTTGAATCTATAATATTTTTAAAATTATAGATAAATAAATCTAAAAAAAAAAAACTAATGATAAGAATAACTGTCAGTGATATTTTAATCCTTAATTGTCTTTGTTAAGCATGTGCTTTCATACCACAATAAAACCTCAGCAATCTTCTCTGCACTGCCTATAACTGCCATTGTTGAGACAGAAATAAATGCAATCATTTTTAACACCATGGTTAACATATGAATCTGTCTGTAGAGTTTATCATGTTGAAAAAGGAAAATTCTCCTTCTGGGTTCTTTTGTCTTGCCCAGCTTACACACAGCACAGAGAGACATCTGAATTGCTCCCTGTATATTTAATGAAAATGTCCCAAATCTCTGCCCATACAAACTATTTGGGATTATCCAATATCTTTACAAATAGAGCTGATTATCCCATTAAGCTGAACTTGTACTATAAATAGTTTTTAATGCAGTAGATGTAGATTTGTGGGGGCCAGAGCAGAGGGGTGGAGGCGGATAAGTGTTTCTGGCAATGGCCTTTTATTTGATGCCCCCTCCTTATACACACGCACACAAACGCACACATACACACATATATGCACACACAGCCAAGGGTCCTGCCTGTACACTGTGAATATTCAACACTAATACCATTCTTCAAATGTCAGAATAAAAACCTTTATGATTTTATTTTTCACCTCCAGAGAAAAGTCCTGGGGTGTGTTCATTTTATTCCTGTTCACTCTCTATCCCCTTTCCATTTGCTCTGTTTGCTGCTCTCTGTCTCTCTATCCCTACTTCATTCTCTTCTATTTATTCATATTCAACAGTCAATCATTTTCTGAAAAAAGCCAGCAAGTGTGAGTGAGAGAGGGAAGCAGAGAGAAATCCGGAGATTGCAGATGGAAGTGGTATTTTTTTTCATGTTCTTATCCTTCCGCATTTGAACTGGCGATGTGGAAAAGCGCTAGGAGCACCGCTTTACATAGCAGCCTCCCTCTCATCAAAAGCCGCCAATCGGGCCTAAATCAGCATGCAAAATGCCACTCAACCCTGTAGCCTTTATTAAAGTTTGCAGGGACTCAATTTGAGATAGCGATCGTTCCTATTAAAAAGCCAAATGTAAGATAGTTTTTATATAAATCTCAGGGTGGAATGGAATTGTTAATCAGCATAGGCTGATGTGATTTCTCTGTCACAAATCCTGCCCAGGGCTCAGCGGCACACCAGCTTTACCGTAACTTCAGGCTTAGCAGTCACCACAGAAACCATGGGAGGGTGTAGAGGAGTGAGGAGGGAGGTGAGCGGATCTGATGGTCTAGTGTGGGTGTGAGAGAGTGCGTGTGTGTGTGTGTGTGTGTGTGTATGGGAGGTGATGATGGGGAGAATGGGTCAACATGGCCTATGCTCACCAGCAGAGATGTCTCCAGCATCAGGTCCATGAGAAGTAAGCTGAAAAGTATTCAGGATTGGGGACAATGTGTAGCAATGTTTTCTATATAAAGTCATGTCAGTCCTGTTGCCATTACTACAAAAAGAAAATATTTTAGTTGTGTCATATTGAACGGTACTTGTTAATGTTGTTAATGTTAACATTTCACCATGCTGTTGAAGAGTGTGAAATTGGGTGGGCTCCCTGGTGTGACCTGGGTGTTGAGATTTTAATGGAGAGCAGTTGTTGTCCTTTCATGGGTGCCTCATGGTCTTGACCTTCATCCTGCCTGGAAAAGGCTGATGTTGGTGAGCCGACAGCCTCCCAACACCAGCACCCCTACACACACACACACAGACACACACTTGCACACACACATGCATGTATGTGCGCACACACACACACACCCACAAGCACACACACACACGCACACCATGGCTCTCTGGATCTGTATCGTTCTAAAGAGCAGCTTAACTTCTCCACTACCAATGCACTAATAATTCCAAAATGAGAAATCTTCATACCAGTGATCAGTGGCCTTAAGAACTGCAGAGACACCCACACAGAGTAAGTGTAACTGAGACATGCTTGATAATGTGTTGTATTTCCACATTATTAGCCTTTCCACTGAATGCACCTTACTGTGTGAGGTTTGGTGGATGTGTTACATGTGGGGTGGGTTAGAATTTGCACATCTGTATGATTTTGTGTACGGCACTATGGCCAGATGTTAAAAGTATTTAAATGCATTGTAAAAAAGATGGTATTGGTAACTTTAATCCACAGAGTTAATCTTTAATCATTCTACATGGCTACATTTTCAACCACTAATTCTGATGCCGTGTGCATGTTCTGTATCCAGCAGAACATGGGTCAATGCTGTTGCAGAGGTCTTGGACCAGACTTCACCCTCATCACAGAAGGGTAAATTCACTTGTCATGGCATATCCCATGACAACACGACCAAAACACTAATCTACACTAAAACTTGTCCTTATAATCTGTTTGTATACCTGTCACATGTATTCTTTTAGCAAGGCTGCTTGATTGACAGCCTTTCTTGCCTTATTGTAATTGAATGTGATTTTAATAGCTAGAAGCCTATGTGTTCTGTAATCCAACACCAGTGAAGAGAAGATAATGCCAGGGACTGTCATGCTATGAGTAAGTATAGTTCAGTAATTGCTTTCAGATCATCTTATGGCAAATTTTGCTCTGCATTTTCACTTGGCAGTTGACATATTACGTCCTTGTCCCATTAGAAGGCCTGTGTTGTGGGTCAACAAAAAGCTTAGCAGTTAAGAGTATTTGTAATGATGCACATTCTTTGCCTTTGTCTCTGTTATTGTAGTCTGTGGTTTGGATTAGCAGAGTGAGCTCTAACCTGGCACGTCTCACTCTGATGATGTCACAAAGCTCTTAGCTGATGGTTATCACTGAGTTTGGCTGAGGCCTGCTGCGCTTTGGCTTAGCCATGGTGTCTTGTGGTGATGTTAGCAGGCTTGTGCTGAATGGGCTGGTGATTGCACTGCCATGAGACACATTATCAAAAACCAGTGATTAGAAGAAAAAAAAAGTTTGGATATGTGTCCCAAAATGAGACGTATCCAATGTTTCCAAATCAAGAGTGTCTGTATCTCACTGCAGAGTCCTTTGGAACTTTTTCATGCAAATGTGAAAGTGTGTTGGTGACTACAGTTTTTATTCCAACCATGCTTCCCACAAGGACAGTCCAAGGCTGGTCCATCGCCACATACCATTCTGGAAAATTCACAAAACAAAATTTAAAAAAGAAAACAGTCAATATGATACTCCTATAACCCTACAGTATGTGTGATCATAGAGAGAATGTTCTGAGCATTTTTTCACCAAGCTTTGAAACAGTCTCTCAGTTGCGAGAAAATTCAATAACTTGTCATCTACAATAGAATACTGTCTTTCTTTTCAGAATTAGTAGAGCGCTCACTCTCTGCACTCTTTGCAATAAAAGCTTCGTCAAACTACTTATTAACAGTTTTGGCCAATTCTGAAGAAGGTCTGAGGGTCAATAAAAGTGACATAGGCCATCCTTTGGTCATCCCTGCTCTAAAATACAGTGGGCCAGTAGTACAAACCCACTACAAATGTCTGTATGATAAAAAAGTTAATCTTTATTAACGTACTCTATGGATGTAATGTAAAATAATCAAAATGGAAATCTTTGAGTCTTTTGTCTGAGGGGACAAGACAGATGCACTTGAATATGGCAGCCAAACAAACATACATTACTTATGGGCATGTTATTGCAGTACATTTCCTCTCCCTCCACTGTATGATATGTTTACCAAATACCTGTTTAGAATGCTGCGGTGGCTGTGCAGTGCTCCCCTCCGCTCCCCGAGGATGCTCGGCGGTAAATGGCGGTATTATTTGTCAGCTCTGGCAGTGTCTTGAGGCTGCTTCAGAGAGATACAAGGAGGCAACTGATAAGGAGAGCATCAGAAGGGCAGTTAATTGCCTCCAGTCTCCGGGAGCTGGGGAATATTTAAAATCTATGGGATTAAAGACAGATTAAAAACTGCAGAAGCAGTGGGCCCAATGGCGCTTAAAGATTGCAATCAGCAAGGGTAATGGTGAAGAAGAAGGGGGAGAGAGAGGAAGGGAAAACAGTGAACAAATGCAGGCAGCTATGTGGGGGGAGGAAGAGAAGGAGGAAAAATGACAGATAGCAAATTCAGATCCGCTCCTAATGCCCAGGGTTCCATCTTGTAAGCACGATTCATCTACGTGTAAATCGTTTTTTCCCTGTCTGTTCGTTTTCTTTTATTTTTTTCCTGCTCATTCGAGGCCTGCTTTGCTAGCATGACTGCCGCTTGTAGGGTGCTGTGGTTGGTGCTGCTTATCAGTCCATCTGTGAATTAAAAAGCGCTTCTTCCTGTGAGGATTAAGGAGGTTGATTGAAGCCTGCATAAAAAGTGGGTAATAAGTTGAAAAATGTCAGAAGGGCACTATATCCAAACTGTGGACTTTCAGAATAAAGCTGATTGGCTTGTAGGGGAAAGATTGGAGAATAAATTGTTGTTCGGACAAAGATAAAGGTTTGTCAGGTTCATATTCTTCAAAGCAAGATCCATGATGCTTTGACAGAGCAGTTTTACAGGTACCAAAATATATGAATGTTGAATGTATGAGAAACACTCAATAAATGTACATGCAAAAAACTAATTCTACAGCTGTTTGTTTCCATGCTCATGTAAAAGAGCCATAAAGGCAAATAAAAAAAGATGAAGACTGATCTAGCATTAGAGACAGCGTAGGAAGGTACATTTAATCCGAAGTGATAACCTTCATAATCTTAACTGAGCTACTAGAGGGCTATAATGTTATCATTAGTCATATTAATGGCACCCACGACTTATCATATGCATCTAAGAGCATCACAAATTAGGGAATAAAGGAAAACAAGGCCCGCATGCACTGAGACATCTTGATTTGGGTTAAAGGGACAAGATGTGCTAGATGGCCAATTGTTTTCTTATTTTATCTGCCCACTCACTTAATCCTGTTAATGATTACACAAGATACCCAAAGTACCATCTAAAAATCTGCCTCTCATATCAGCAAAAATCAGGCAATTTCTTTGTCATTTTAATCCATTTTTTGCTCTCTATGCATGTGTCGGCAGGCTCAGCACTGAAAGATTAGCCGTATTATGCATTGGTGGCTAGTGGGGGTAATTCAAGGCACAGATATGATCATCAGTGTTAAAAGGGGCATCGCAGACGCAGCACCATAATCATAAATATGAAACAGATGTTGGTTGACATTTGAAAACGTGAATCCAATCCTGCTGTGTACGGCAGTTTCTATGGAGAGAAGAACCTTTCCTTCTCGTTCTGCCACTTCTTTGCCTTTTTTATACACCTAATCCTCTGGAACCAGCGATGCATAGATTATCCTGCTTTTTTCATCTAGAACTTTGCAACACCTTGGAACAACCTCAAGGCGTACCAACCATCAATGGTGCCCGCGCTATAATGTCTAATTTACCCTGAATATGCTTTTTTTCCACAAGGAATTTTGGGGATTTAGACGGCGAAACGTGCTGAACACATGAAGGCATGTGACAGCAGTACCTGTATAAAGCAGCGATATCTGTTCTATCAACAAATGCTTATCTCAAACAAACAATCAGAGCAGGACAAATATGGAGGGCTTCAACAATGCTCTCCTAATGTGTTAAGATGGAGGTGGGCTTGTGCTGTATATGGGTGTGATTGTTTTGTAGCTGGCAGGCGCCCTAAGGACTTCTCGCCGATGTCTTTCATGGCAGAATGGAAAAAAAAAGAATACGCCACAATGCAAACCGTTCTTCTCAACGCGCTTTGTCTCATCTTCTTTGCCACTTCTCACAAGCCTCAACTCAACTCCATTATGCTGGCTCCATAAAGGCTCCTGTTGTTGCTGCACATTGTCATGCATTGTTTGGTGCAGAAAATGAAGATAATGCATGTTGAGACAATGCTTAGGCTTTTGTTAGGGCAATTCTTGACGATCTTGGCGACAGTTTTCTTGCTGTGGCTACATAAAAAATGGTACCTTGTAGGAAGGAATGACAAGGATAAAAGTAACAGGTTAAGTTCCCAGTGTAATGATCTTCACATCGGACATGCAATGGTAGATGTGGCCAGTAGAAAGTAGTGCCTGCATGCAGTGGTATTCCGTGTCCAATCCATACTTTGACACACACGCCAATGTCTTTTAGTTAAATAAATTATAGTCATAAATTACTACAATTATTTTAACTTTTAAGGACCCCCCAAAAAAAAAAACAAGACACAAAATTCTGTTTCAGTCTAGACCAATAACAAAGAAAACACACACATATTTTTCACTAATTCTGTGCAGTTTGAAGCCTAAATTACGTGATCAAATACTGCCATGTATTCTTTTGATTTTAGAAAAGTAACTGTATTTTGAATACATGTACCAAGAATAGGTGTATATACATTCTGAGTACTGGTATAATGAAAAACTGTATCATTATACCAGTACTCAGAATGTATATACACCTATTCTTGGTACATGTATTCAGTTACTTCCCAATACTGAGTGTATGTTAACTGTGTTTTTATACTCCATTTGAGCAAAAAGAAAATGGGCAAAACGAACAGTGTTAGCTTTGATAAAAGTAGAGTTCTTGTGACGAAAAGGATGATGCAGAGGATGATAGAGGTGGAGAGACAGACAGGCCGATGGAGCAGAGAGACTGTGATAACGAAGTGGTGCAGGGTGATAGAGGGAGGGGTGCATTTCTTGGGGGCTTTATGGAGCCCTCCCCACAGCCTGTCACTCAAAACCGAATGAGCAGGTCTTATCTACTCTGCACACGTGACCCTTCACCTGACCTCCCGCTTCTCTTCCTCCTCTTCCTCGCTCACACTTTCCTCCGACCACCGGGCAATTCTCTCCATCAGTTTATGTGCATTTATGAGTATGCTGTTTCACAAAGTTGTAGTTTATAATGGAAATATTTGAATTATTTTTTAGACAGTGTAATGTAATCGGTAAAATGTACTTGTTGTTTACACTGCAGACTCCTGGGGGTACACACAAGCACTTACCAGAGGGTACTTGAATGGTTTCTGATTTAAAAGGTCAAGTCAAATAGTTTTTGAATATAAATGGTTCTTTGAAATATTTTTTTCTTTCATGATGTTTTTTTTTTAAAGATTTTGTACATCAGTATAATAAAAACATAATTGAGGTAATTATAATAATTATAATTATACTACAACTGTGAACAGTTTTCTTAGCCCATAGATCCCGAGACCAAGCTTACAGGGTACGAGAGAAAAAAAAGGAACCTCTGGTCTACACCAACATTTTAACACTAAGGGGAATAACAATGATCCAACAACATACACCTAAACAAATATATCAGTTCTCTTTATGGTCATTATAATGGTCTCATTATGCAAATGATAAAAAAGCCAATTCCACTGTTTTACTACAATATGTAAAGAACCACATTGAGACCATGCAGTTTACAGAGCCTTGTGCACATGCAGAAGCTAGCAGGTAACTGTTATCAGCTCTTAGATAAGGAGTAATTGGACAGGGGAGGACAGCCATTAGCTCGGTTGTGCAGCACACCCCTCGCCCCAGGGCCAGAGCTCACACTACTGTATGAACCAGTGTCAAGTTAGGGACAGGAAGGGCTGGAACAACCGCAAATAAACTTTCCAATACTACATACCCATCAGACAACAGAAATGCTCCTCTCATAAGGCTTCCAGTCCACTATGACAAAAAAATAAATAAATAGGATTATTAACTTGCATCATTCTCACTTAGTGTCATGCCATTTATTATTTTATTTTAATTTTAATTTTTTAAAAGTTTTTGTTGAAGGACTTTGCCTGTCAAAGAAACCAGAGAAAAATGTGTTATTCTCACGTGTGTGAATTATGAGCACAGAAACTCAGTGGGAGTTTTCCACTGTCTCTATTCTTTCTGCTGCTGTAAAACAAACATTTGAGGCTTTTGTGTTGCCTGTCTGTATTTTACCATTTCAAACGTTGTCTTCTTACGGGTGATCTAAACTATAATCACCTTGACATCCGTCAAGCTTGAGCATGAAACAATGCTGCCTAGCTGCTCAGAACTGAACATCAATGCGCTTAGAGGCACGCTGCCTTTCCCTGACGCCGATTTACACTTTAATGCAAATAGAGGGCTTTGTACTCTCCATATGAAAGGTGTTATTAAATCATATTGTGCATTATTCTGGGTTTTGGGGGGATAAATCTATCAAAGGGTTCTGAATTCAATAACTTATATTTGGTTGTTTTTATTTATTCAAAATTTTAATTAAGTTTTGATCGCAGTGTGTTGGGGGTAAATTGGTGGCTGGGTGGCGAGAGAGAAAAATAAACCTTGTGAAGTTTTCCTAAGACTCGCCCCCCCCTTCAGCTGTTTCAGCGGTAACTCACTGTCAAGAGCAGTGAGTAAAAAAAAATCTTTACATTTCTATTTGTGGTAAGGACACTATGGATAACTCTTAGCTTGTGTGTGCTCTCAGTTAGTAGCTTTGCTGCAGTATATAAAGACTTGTGGTTTCTGCACAACAGGTCAGACAAGGTCAATCCTGAACCTGGCTCATCATGTTGTAAATTTATGGCTCCCTGGAGGCCCAACCTCCTCCAGACTACTGTAGGGATTGATCATGTGGCCTTTAGCCTTTAGCTCTGCTGCATCAGCGGCTCTCCTGTTATCAGTCTGACCACACAGGTAAGCTTGCACATTGTTGCCTAATTAAAAGTAGATACTACACATGCATGCAGCTGCTTTTGATCCACGTTTGTTGAATAAGGACTTTTTGAGCTAATTAAAAAAGTCAGATATTTAAATGATATACAGTAGGAAGTGTAGCAGATTCTTTCAGAGTGAGGTATGCATCACCTCAAGCATGTGGACCCCTCAGGGAAGAGGTTAAAAAATTCAAAGAATTTCATTTTCACATCGTCATAAAGTTATTTTTGTGCTAAACAAGCAGGAATAAACTCAACCTACTCTCAAAATTTAAGGCGAGGAGGAAAAGAAAAGGCAAAATGATAGAAAACAATAAATGCCATAATATATTTTGGTTCCAGTTATACTTATACACTGAGTCTAGTGCTTCTATGTGTATGTAAGTCCTGTAGTGGTGACTGGAAAGCTATGGGTTGCCTGGTTGAAGTTTAAAGAAAGGGGGTTGGTCTGACTTGAGGTGTCAGATGTTGGCTGTGGTCTCTGAAAACAGCCCTAAAAGCCTTGTGTTTTCAATTAAAACATCCATCACGGATTACTCACACAAAAACATACCTTCAGCCTGTTAAGAGTGGTGCCTGTTACTTACAAAGGGCTTACAAATCCCACCTCACTGCCTCAGGCTGTGGCATCTCTCTAATGCACACACATGCACAGTCCCTTCTGCCTCTCCTCTTCTGTCACTGTCCTCTTCTTTTTGTAAAATGGAAAATTCACCAGTGGAGGCCAATGGAATGAAGTAATAACAGAAATGTTTCAATTCAATTTGATTTGACCATAATGTTGGTTTGATTTACATCACATCAATTATCTATTTTATTTCCTTGGTCACAACAACATCTTATTTTCCTCACAGCATACTACTTACACTACTGTTCAAAAGTTTGGGGTCACTTAGAAATGTCCTTATTTTTGAAAGAAACAGGCTCTAACCAGAGTAGAAAGAGAAGTGGGAGGCCCGGCTGCACAACTGAGCAAGAAGATACTTACATTTGAGTCTCTAGTTTGAGAAATAGACGCCTCACAGGTCCTCAACTGGCAGCTTCATTAAATAGTACCCGAAAAACGCCAGTGTCAACATCTACAGTGAAGAGGCGACTCTGGGATGCAGCTTCAGGGCAGAGTGGCAAAGGAAAAGCCACATCTGAGACTAGCCAATAAAAGAAAAAGATTAGTATGGGCAAAAGAACACAGACACTGGACAGAGTAAGATTGGAAAGAAGTGTTATGGACGGACCCCACTGAGCTGTTGTGGGAGCAGTTTGACCGTCTGGTACGTAAAAAGTGCCCATCCAGCCAATCCAACTTGTGGGAGAAGCTTCTAGAATCATGGGGTGAAATTTCTCCAGATTTTCTTCAACAAATGAACAGCTAGAGGCCAAAGGTCTGCAATGCTGTAACTGCTGCAAACGGAGGATTCTTTGACGAAAGCAAAGTTTGAAGGAAAAAAAAATTTCAAATACAAATCATTCTTTCTAACCTTGTCAATGTCTTGAATATAGTTTATTCATTTCACAACTCATGGTGATAAATAAAAGTGTGAGTGTTCATGGAAAACACAAAATTGACCCCAAACTTTTGAACGGTAGTGTATATTCATGGATGTCCATCTTAAGCCCTAACTGACTTATGCAGGCTCAGGACTGGACCAGAGTACAACGATATATTCCTTCCAATCATTTTCTTAGCAGGAGAGCAAGTCCTTCTGACTTTCAGTTTGTATGTAGGAGGGTGTTGGAGCAGAACATACAGTGCATCAGACAACTATCTAACAGTGGATGATTCAATCACAGCAGATTATTAGTAGTGCTTGAGCGAGCTGTATATTCTTAGCCACAGGTTCATACTGTATGAACTGTTGCTAACACCAATGCCATAATCCATGAAAAAATAAAAAATGAAAAAACATATTGCTTGTTGTAATAATAATATTGTAATGTAATAAAAATCTGAGGAGTACTGTTTTACATTGTTAGTGTAACTCTAATTTTCCTTCCATTTTATTTTATTTTTCATAGAATCCTGCAGGTGCTGAGATTGCACTACACAAACCCGGATCCTCTCTCGTGCCTGTTTAATGTATCATATTGGTATCCACATGCTTGGAGGCTACTGTTGGGCTATACAGATATACCGTCTGCCTCGGCTTTGAGCATAAACGCCCGCTGCTCCGCTCTCCCTGCTAACCTCCCTCTTCTCAGATCAACTCGTGTTTACATAGCATTATCATATATTAAGGCACGCTTTTTCATGCAGAGTGTCCCTGCCGTAATTCTGACAGGAGAAGCAACCACAAGCCCAAAGGGAGCCACGCAGCCCCATTCCCTGTCATTGATATTCATTACAGTAGATCGACAGAGGATGAATCTGCCTCCACCCCTTGGGGACAGAAGCACTTTATGTCCTTATCAGGCGCGGGAACAAGGATTTTCTCCTCAGCTAACAACAACACTGGCTGCGGCTACACCAACTCGGCCTGTGTTTCTTTAGGCCCCAACTGTTAGTATCGCTTGGAAATGTGTTTAATCTCGCCCAGTGCAGCCCACCTCTGTAGCAGATAAGGTGAGGTCTGCAGATGACCCACACCAGCCTATACGCTCCACACAGCAGCCCCATCAGTATGCTCTATCGATGTATGCGCTGGCTACACAACACTGCACATCTCAATGGAACAGTGTCTGCAATCGCACATGAATTACCTCCGGGTCCCACCAGCCACATATTGTGTTTGGGAATTTGTACGTGTATGGACTTTGTATAAGCACTGACCTTAAGTGTTCAATTACAGAAGTGATTTTTTTATTAAAGTTCTATAAATATATTATGTTAAGTTATGACTTCTGTCCATTGTTACATATAAGAAAGAAGTAAATAGATACCGGTACATTACGGGTGCACTATGAAACTTTTCTGGTCGAGGGCCCACCAAGTGCTTGTCTTCATGGAGCTTTGCCTAGAATGATCCACAATATGGCATTAACCTTATCAATCCCCATGAAAATAACATTTTGACAGGTGTTTTTATAAATGAAAACACTTGTTGAATGCAAGATAGATAATGCCATCCTGTGGAACATTCAAGGCAAACCAATTACATCTCCATGGAAATAAGCAGGTGGTGAGCCCCCCCACCAGAAATGTTCAAAATAAACATTTAATATATGGTTTTATTACAAATAATTCATACTGGACTGTCACGATTCGGTCAAGTTACAGTTTGATTTTAATTCTGACAATGGAAAGAACTACAATGCAACAAAACAGGTTGAATGACACTAATCCTTTGTAGCTGTAGCACTAATGGTTTATAGTATTCAGACCTCAAGATGCAGCAGGTGGCTGTTCACCTGTTCCTGACACCCACCAGAGAGTGAGGTGGTGATCTGTCTGTGTGTTCAAGCATGTGTGTGCGTGTGGTTTATCAGTTAAGCCCCAAACAGGGAAAGTTCATCCTCTGTATAGATCATATCAGGAGGTGTTGACAGAGGCAGGTCTTGAGTAAGCTCCAGTGTGAATGTGACGAGCGTGCTGCCTCCACTCTGTTGTTCTAGACACATTTCACAATTAATCACAGGTCTGCCGCAGATTCTGCACATGCTCAGGAGGAGAGGCCTTAGCAGTCAATGAAACAATGAAACAGCGCACGGACATTTAAATACATTATGGGTGCCGAATTGTTCTACAACCCATAGTCATAAAACAATGATACGGCAGTGAGCACACATACCTTCAGCTTCCCTTTGACAAGACATTTAGAAAACACAGCAGAGGGCAGATAGCAGAGAAGAAAGAAAACAAGTTGTAAGAGAGGAAAAGCTAGACAGAAACTAAAAAAAAAACAATCTTCGAACTTATCTAACAAAAAGTGAGCACAGGAAGAGGGACATTTTGACTAATGATAGTTATTTGCTTAGCCTAGCCGCAGTGACATCTCTCTGTCTATAAATACCTACAGGGGCCCGGAGGAAACAAAAGACACAGAGGCCAGTTGTTTTAAGAGGAAGATCCCACCTTTTCATTTGAAGAGAAGACACTAGACATATGATCTCTCTGACAGCCAAAAATGATCGCTGGCTCCATCTCAGTACCAGAGCTAACGCATGAATGGACAGAAACAAGTCTCTTTCTTTTTTACAGGCCTATCCTCTTGCCCACTGCTTTTTACTCACTGGTTTTAGTGTGCTGGCATCAAGACCGCTAGAATGACAGTACGGTGAGCCCTTAGACTGAAGTAAGAGCACAATGGTGGGCTCACTTCACAACTGTGCAAATACGCATATAATAATGTTTAAATGGGGATTATGTATATTAGTGTATTTTGTGTGTGGGTAACCTGACCCTGTTCAGCTCCAATCTGGGGTAGCCCTAAATGCCCCTAATGCTGTATCGCTCTGCACTGCTTTCATGGCTATAATTAGGCTAATGGAGGGCGCTGGTGCCAGACTCAGAGCCAGACCAGCGCTGCGTGGTTGTCCGGCCTCTGGGCTCAAGACGGAGGAGTCCTGAGAGTGAAAGAACAAGGATGTCTTTGGAGTGAGGCTGCTGGCTCACTGTTCACCTCTAATGGCTGTAGTGACAGTTGTGTGGGGCTGGGCTATTTTAACTGGGACCCATTTAGAGGTCTGCCACAGCACCGGGATGACAGACGGAGTGTGGATATGGTGTCTGTAAGTTTTCTTCCGTCACAATATTGTAAAGTTTATTTGATTATTTTTAACATTATATAAAACAAGAACAAACATTAAACAAAACAAAATCCTCAAGAAAGGGGTCCAAATTAGTTCAAAGTTCTGCTGTGTCCCCCTCACAGACTGAAAGATGTAAACTGCATAATGACCTTTTTCTGGTTGAGTGATACTAAGTGTACTTATTTTATTAAAAAGCTTTTTTTTGTCTTCAAAACGGATAAAATACAAAATTTGAGGTATTTTACACTATAAACCCCAGGCCATATTTTAAAAAGTCTAGACGAAAATGACAACTCTCTGTCTCTTTCTAAAAAAAACTCTCTTTTGTTTAATTGTGAGCTCTTCTCAAGGTGTAATGACTCTTGTTTTGTGAAAGGCTATTATTTCCCCACTTCTTTGTCACTTGAAAAAAACAAAAAAAACAAAAAAACAGTGCGACTAAATGTTCCATTCTGCAAATTCTCAGGAATGTGAAGCACTCACCTCAACCTTTGATCACTCATTGGACAACCTGAGTGACTTCTGGTGTAGCTATAACTATAACTATGTATATATTACTCACCCACATGAGTAATGCTCCAATACTTTCAATTCATTACTATTTTACTTAAACATTGCATATTTATTATTTATTACTCTCAGTGCGCCAACAGAACCAAACAGGCCAATCAAAGGCAGTGTAAGCATTGTCAACACATTTTTTTCTCCAAATGAGACATGAAAATAGTGATTGATTCAGTAACGAAATGTTCTCTGCTTTGCATCTCTTCATCTTCACAATCCAAACAAAAAAAATCAGCCACGCTTCGTCAGTCATAAGAATCCGTTTAGGTTTGCTCTTAGAATAATGTGGGCATTTTGACTTTTGCTTTGGAACATTCAGCGCTTTGGTGCGTGTGTGTGTGTGTAATAAAGAGTGTGTGTTTTAGGGGCGGGAGTGCCTTCCGTTGACTGCTCGCTCACCTCGTCCATTAATAGGGTCAGTGGGAGGTAATGTTGTGGTTGAAGCATACCTGTGGGGCTGACCTGGCTAAGAACATAAATATCGGCTTTGCACTGACACACACCTGAAATTCCACAGTCACTTCCTCACTCCCACCCCTTTCATTCTCCTCCCCTGGACTTTTCCCCTTCATTTGAAAATAAGGAAAACAATTCACTATTCTCTTTTTAACATTTTCACAAAAACGAGCAGCAATAACCCCTTTGCTAACACATTATTTGCTGATTGCTATGCTCCAGGAGATACACAAAATGTATTCTTGTGAGCTTTAAGCCTTGTTAGAATATTGTTACGCCATCAAAAACAAACCCTGAGCTGTGTTTTGTTTCATTCCCACACGTTTAAGCAATCCTACATTATTAGACTGTCTGCATCTCCAAAGCTCAAAATGCTCTGTTCCACGTGGTGATGTCATGAAGCTGTAGTTTTCATTTCCCAGTTAACTTTTAGTTTTTATTTCTAGGCTATTCCAGGGCTAAAAATATCCAAATTATGGCACATATATCACATGACATCACAAGGTGGAACACAGTGTTTTCCATATGAGAGAAGAACTCGTGTGTGAATGAAACAAAATATAACTCCAGGTATGTTTGTGATGAGGAAACAACATTATAGAAAAGAAATAGAAACAGCGTAACATGGGGCCTTTAAACATTTCACTCATGAACACCTAGTGGTTCAGGCATCATTTCTTCAGTGAATCCACTCAATTCAACTGCTCAACTGGACTCGAACTGCAAACTCGTCTTGGCTAAACTTGTACATAGCTGTATGTTCATAATGATGTCTGGATTGTAATAACAGAAGCAATTTCTCCATTGGAATTAGTTCAAACACCATGTCCTTTAAGTAATTTAATACAGTTTCAGTGTGTGTTCACCTCACACTCGTTATTTCAGCTTCTGTTGGACCAGGGAGTGAATATTAAAATGACCCATACCACTCATGTTTGCCCTTATTTAAATCCATATTACCAGGGCCTAATGTAATGAATAATGCCAGACTTTGTATTTGTGGCTAAACACTGTGGCTCATAACATCAGATAGTTTTAGTCTCCTGTTGACTGTAACTGTCTGGGAGCTGATTTCATGTGTAGACAACAAACTTCCTCCAACAATATTACTGGGTAAATAGATTTTGGCTTAAAAACGTTGTGCCCCCATGTGTCTGTTTTTTTTTTTTTTTTTTTTTGGACCATAATACTTTGGGTTAGGTTTGGAGGATTTATCATATTTGAATTTGAATTAACATACATAGCAAATCACAAAAACAGCTATTATTTAAGTAACTAATTCCTCTGAAAACAACCACAATATCCTGCCTTGCAACTTGGTCAAGCCTCCTTTTCAAAGCCTGATCTTGTCAGATCTCAGAAGTTAAACAGGGCTGGGCCTGGGTAGTACTTAGATGGGACATAAATGGGAGTGCTGGGAAGCCCAAGTGCCACAGAGGGGCGGCAGTTATGTCCTTAGGCAAGACACTTCACCCCCAATTGCCTAGTATGAATGTGGTGTGTGCATTGGTGGTGGTTGGAGGGGCTGATGGTGCAGCCTCGCTTCTGTCAGTCTGTCCCAGGGCAGCTGTGGCTACAATAGTATCTTACCACTGCCAAATATGGAGTGAATGAATAATATGCTTTATGTGTCTGGAAAAGTGCTATATAAAATCAATACATAATAATTACTGTTATTATTTGAACCTCTATATACGTTTGTTAATGCACAGGATTTTTATTGCTCCTTGATGTGTTTAAATGTCAACTTTAAGCAGAGTCTTTAAATTAAAACATGAATTGCAAATCTTATAGTATATAATGCTTGTCAAAACCAATGCGATTCAATATTTTCCCATTTGTATGTGGAAAGAGCAAACATGCAGACTAGGGTCATAATGTCTTATTACATATCTTCATTCAGACTGTTTCGGTTGACTTGTATGCTAGACATGAAAAACTGCTACGTGTGCTTGTGAAAAGACAGTAAATGAGAGGTTAAAACAGCACAAAGATGCAGTACATGATGCATGAAGTTCATCTTGTCTGTGAAACCGTGGGTCACTGAGGTGCTCCACTTGGAATGCATAACAGAGCTCAGGTGTGAGGCAAAGCTGTCATCACCTGCATTATCCAAAACGCATATGACTCTTTTGATTCCCACTTCTTTATTCGAGACTTTTTTCTGCAGGTCCATTCTGCCGGTGCCTTTAAGCGCTGCCACATGCATGTAATCTGTATTGATAGAAAGCCCAGTACAGATCTCAATGTCCTCATTCCAGGGTTTAGGGGCTGACCTGAGGCGCGGTGGCCCTACCCTTCACACACACTCTCTCATTTCGATTTGAAAGTGGCTCGGATTTTCCTTCACACTCCATTCTCAGTTATCCTTGCATTTTGACCAGTCAATCTTTGAAAGGAAATTTTCATTTTTTAATCTGAAAGTCTTTCCCTCTGTGCTAGATTTAAAAGACAGAAGGATGAAAGAGTTAGCTGCATATCTCCAACCAGCCTATACATACAGAAACAGTTTCAATTCAAGCTCAGCCGTGTGCTTTTAAAATATTTCCACTCCTATCCAAGTAGATATAAAGTCTGTGAGTCTGGAAACCAATTTTAACTATCAAACGCACAGCTCAGACCCCGCAATAGTAAAACGTAACCAGGGATGCAAAGTAACTAAAAACAAAGACTACATACTGTAAGTTAATGTCATTTAGTTGAGGTTTTAATTTTGTATGAAAGACTGAAATGTGACTAAATTAGTTCCTAAAATAGTTAAATTATACAGTTCTTTGACTAGTATTTTTTATGTACATTTAACTTTTACTTAAGTACAATTTTGACAGCGGCACTGGTACTTGTAATTGTAAATATTGTTAGCCATGTTACTGGACATATTTTCTGTACTCTGTCCACCACTGAACATAGCCCAGACTCCAACTCGGAGTTTGTTTAGTTTTGTTTCTATCTGAGAAAACGCATTTAACCCGGGATCTATCTCAAGATATGTTCAGTGCCTTGGCAGAGGTCTACATGTTTTATTCTTGACTAATTTCAAATCAGTTAAAGTTAATATCCCCCTGATGCTCGTGTATGGGTACAGTGAGGCCTGACATAAACAAGTCCACAATAACAGCAGTGATTCTCCTGCCAAAGCTCAGCCAGGGCGCTCTGCTTTCACATGGTAAGTCTGTTTATGTGTCATCTCATTGCACAAAAGGGGGGAGTGGGACCCAGGCGACGCGAGCAAGGGTCCGACCCGTGATTACCTCTTAAATACATATAGATGCGTTGCTTTTCAGTGGTAGGCCTATTGAACGCAAGACTGAGTTAAATGAGATGTTAATCATTTCCGTTCTGCTGTTAGCAAACTGATAAGCGCTTCAAAACCCCCTCCACCCCAAAAAGAAAAAGAACAAAAAATCTACCTACTTTCAAATTCACACCTCTTTTGCCTTTTTTATGGTAATGTACAGCGTGTGTCCCTTAGAAAAACGCAGATCATTCACTCACTGCGTTTAATAACAAAGCAGAATGGGGAGATAAGTTTTGCAGCTCAGACTGAAAGCCGCCCAGAATTGCATTTACTTTTTTCTGCTGGTTTGAAATAGCCCAAGTTAAAGCCGTATAGAAGAGTGAGAGAGAGAGGAAGGGAGAAAAAGCTAAAAAAAAAAAAAAAAGCAATGGCAATGAACAGTGTTGTATATAAAAATCCTTCAACTCTTGGACAGAAATTATTGTGAGCAGGGAGCTCCATTCAATGCACAATCAAGAGCTTCTGTCCCATGTAAATATGTATGGGCACAAATACGCATAATCTAACCATATTGTGTATGGTTAAGTGTGAATATGGAATTATTATACGAGTCTCCAAGTATGGGTGTGGCCAGCTCGAGTCAGCGCCGATATAGCAGTGCATGGGATTATAAAATATCATTACACCACTAAGAAAAACTACAAGTATGTTCGCTCTCCACCACAATGGCTCTTATGTTGTTAATATCCCTGTGCGTTTAGAGGGATAATGTTGTATTTCTGACTCCACTGTGCATTTAAAGTTCAACATTTATTTGTTCTTTGCAAAGATGTTTAAATAAAAAAGTTTTTCTCTATAGGAAAGTAATATTTGATCATATTTTACTGAGAAAATGAGAAAATCAGTGTCTCTTAATAGGTTCACACTTAAAGTACAGTACACACTGTTCTGGCAAAAAGTAGAATACAAGTTATGAGATTTCAAATTGCTTTTGATAATTTTGTGAAGAAATTTGTGCATTCGATTATTACCTGCATGGTATTTAAAACTACTTTACAGAGCAAAAGTCTTTCAAATCTTTCAAAGGAAAATGTAAAATGTATTGCATTTTTGTTTTATTCTCTTTCTGCATAACCACATGTTCCTTAATTGATTTTTTTTGTCTAACTATGTTTCAAGAAATACTATACTGAATATTAAAAAAAACTGTGGGGTTTGAGTATTTCTTATGACACATTAAAATTGTATTGAAACACCAGGTTTTACAACAGTTGGAAGTTCCACTGGAGGTTTTATGAGCCCACAGCAGATGGTGTGTTTAGATGTGGAAGAGGTTGTCATTTAAAAGGTTGCCTGGTCTTTTAAGGTGACTGTTACAACATTGTGCATGTACTGTATGTACTGTACTGTATGTACTGTATACTAAGGAGCTGTGGGTGCTAACCACACATGAAACAGTGAATAAAACACAGGTGCATAAAGCAACGAACTGCGCGCACCTCCAAGAGCTGCTGCTGCTGCGGTGGCTCATGTTGTGGCATCAATATATCATCTCAAGACATGAGGGTGATTCTAGGCTCTTAGGCACGATGGACACATGGTCATCAGGGGCTGAACTCAAAAAGTGCAGACTGAAAAACAGCAAAAGAGCATCACTTAGTCAGTATTATATCACTTTTTTGAGTAATAACTACACTTTTAACCCATCCGATAACACATGAACAAGACTTAATTCATAATGAACAAATAGTTTATTAAGAATGATTCAGGCTTAGGAAGTACTTAATACCACAACTTTAACCTCTAAATTAAGTAGTTTGTAATTACTTTCTAATTGAGATGTAGTTATTAAAAATGTGTCTTTTCAAATGTGTATTTGATTGCATTTAACAAAAAAATCATGCTTTAGTGGTATAAAACTGAATTGAAGATAGCCCAGCATATATTTACTTATTTAAGTGTCTTTGTTTGTGCTAATGACTTGGGCAATGGCTTTCCTGGCTTCTTGAGACTGTATGCTCAGTGTTTCCCCATCATCAGCTCTTTTCTCAGCACGTTCACGCGCCGACGTTTGACTGTTTCAGGTCAAAGGAAAGCAGATAAGGACAAGTGATATTTCTTACCTCACTCTCCACCCAAACAGTGAGGAGGCAGGCAGAGTGACAGGCCTCCAGTCAAAGCCTTTATTTACATGTGCCATAATACTACAGGTGATCAAAACAACATGGCTATCCCACACGATTAGGACGCTAAATGCAAGATGTGTTATGACAAGCTGACTCCCACTACCAACCAACACACGGAGTACCAAACCAGGTAATATGGAAGGTGAATAGGTATGTTGTTGCAATCTTATGAAATCATTTCAATAAATGTAATTGCCAGCCTTATTTTTGAATAAATCACAGCAAAACGCATACAAGTATAAGCGACATGGGGGAAAATCATATTTTAGATATCAGTTTCTGTACAGTTACGAACACTTTAAAATATAAATATTCTGAGATAAAAAATGAGCAAAAACACAAATGCTGGGAACATTTACCTCAATATCTTAACACTCATGTCAAGCCTTAGAAGAATATCTTGCCATTTCATTGTACATTAACTATTGTTTTGCTTTGTACTAGAGGGTCTTTATGTAAACATATATATTTTAATATTCACTAGTAGTAGTGAGGTGTTGAAGTGCTAACCAAGTTTCACTGATAAATAAAAGGTCACACTACTGAAGTAGTTTTCAGAAACTGAAGAGAAACCCACAATGAGCTATCTTTTCCACAGAAACAATATATGCACTGCTACATATCAATTTTAGGAACATTACCAAAGCATTAAAAGATAAGGGCAGTTTTTACACCCCATTCATAAGGGAAGTAAAAATAAAGCAATGAATAAGCTAAATTAAAAAGGAAAAAGAGTAGTTAATAAAGAAAGACACTTCTGAGGCTCAAATGACAAGATACCAAATTTCAATTTGAGTTTGCAGAGGCGTGGAGGAGAAGCCAGTGTTGTGAGCCTTTGATACTCAGCCCAAGCAAGTCCTTCCCCAGCTGCGCGGGCTAATTTGTTCCTTGGGTCCTATCTTACCCCCTCCTAGTCTCCGTTTAGCATTATTAATCAAATTACACTCACTAAACTTTCTTTTTCTTGTCTTATTCAAATTGTCTTTTTTCTCATTGAGGATTTCTTCAGCATGGCCTGCTCCGTATGTTTTTTATTATAGTTTTTTGGCTGCTATAGCTAAGGGTAAAAATACAGTACTTGTCATTCAAAAAAAGTGGCATCAGGTTAATGATTTAATTTTTTCAATTAAGATAAAGAAACACTCTTCCGCCTGACCTGCGGGGCACCACTAAACATCAAAGCACCATGGATACTAATTGTTTTGAAGAATTTTTCTGCTGGTTTAGAGCCATTGTCAGTCCAGGCCCGATCATATGAATCCTTATGCCCTCCCATGCATTACCACTGATGTGCCATTTACACCACATTCAGCAACCCCAGAGCTACTCCAGGAAATAGACACCACCATTTAGAGTTCAAAGTAGGAATCCATATGTCCAATTACATTATATTTATGCTCCCACATACTGTGCACAACTATCTGCTGCTCTATCGTTTGCTCCTAGCTTTGTCTTTTGTATGAAATGACTTATTCGTTGGCCAGAAGTCATTAGGAAAGCTATTGGAATATGTAAATGGGAGACAGATGAAAATAACACATTACATGGGGCATATGTAATAGTAAAGAAGGCCTACATTTCGTCCCATTGGAATTATAGGCTTCAATCTACGTTAAGGGTAATTCTGAGTGATTAAAGCTTAAAGTTGTGACCACTTATATAGGACAACTTTCTTTATTGTGAGTGAGCTGACGTTCCTTGTATTTCACTGGAAAGAGATGATATAACGAACTGGTCTGTTGTTAATTACTGTAGACATAACAAAATAAAATATATTTAACAGTAATGTAGTATTCATTTATATTGTACATCACTGTAACTACGTCCAGCTGAGCAACACTGCATTAAAATAAGCGTCAAAAGTAATACCTTGTACTCATTTTTATAAGTATATTTTTACACTAGACACGTGTCTGTATAGATGGCCCTACTGCCGGTGTTAAGGCAGCATCGATTTAGGATGAACTGACCTGATGCGCTCAGCAGCTGGAGGCAGTGGAAGTCAGTGTGTAGCCTTGCATTGCCCCCTACTGAAACCTGACTCCTCCAGACACTCTCCACTGCTCACGCACATTTTAGCTCTCTTTTCACTTGTGTGTGATAGTTAACAATACACTTGACTTGATGAGAGAAAATGATTGGTTTATACAATGTAAAATATGCATGTCCGATATATAAACGTGGGCTGGTTATTGTTCCTATGGATTTCATTTATTGCTTATACATTTGCAGGGATGTTTCTTTACTGTTACTTTACTGTTTTCTGCTTAAGGAAATTTATAGTAAACAGTAATTTGAAAAAAAAGAAGCTACAGATTAAACAGAACAATAAATGACATTTCCATTTGTTTACAATGTAATTCTGCCGATTTTTAGAGCTAAATGTTTAAGTTTTATATTGCTATTATGTGTTATGTATTATTATAGTAGGTACTTCTTTATTTTATAAAATGTGCAATGCAAATATACAAATAAATGTGGATTTCCTAAAAGTACTAGTGGTATCACTGAAGTAACAGTGTAATCTTACAGTTAATTTGTGTATTTATTGTCAGTGGCTGTTAAATAACTGAGAGGTAGCTAAAAACAGATTATTTGCAGAAAAAATACATCTACAATGCTTAAACCATTTACATAAACCATTCTTGTCAAGTTGGTTGCCATGTTGTTGTTGTTTTTTTTTTTTTATCGCAAGTAAGTTTACATCCAACATCATTAATTCCTGATGTTAGTATGAATATCTTGATGGGATTGTGCGAGTAGTGTTTCCGGTCTCACTCTCGTCCCCGGGGCTGCCAGGATGCCTCTGCTTCTGCCTCTGTTATTGCGGCTGCTAGTTAAATCCTCAAAGTGTCCGGGCCTCTGTGTGCCAAAGCTGCCCGCCTCAGTCCACAAGTAATCCACAGCAAATTCCTTCAGCCTCAGTATCACAGGCCGCTCTGCCAAGGGACTGTGCTGGTGTGTGTCTGAGCCCCGTGTCAGCCCCAATATGAATGCATGTTTGCTTTTATGTATAGTGCGCTGCAAACTTCCATGCTGTGTGGAGCTGTGTGTGTGTGTTGGGGAGGTGGCGTGGCTGTAGTGCGAGCCAGTTGACATTCACACTGGCTTTCCTTGCCTCTCCCGTGCCTCTCTCTGGCTGGATGCAGTCCCGGCCAGCGGTTTGGTGGCGGGCCTAGTAGAGGCAGAAGCAGCAGCAGGAGGAGGAGGAGGAGGAGGAGGAAGAGGCACTCCATTTGCCTGGTTAAACATCCCCGTGTGGCTCTCCTGTGGTGCTGAAACACTGGCTTCTTTACTGCAGGGTTAATGGACACGGGAATAAAGACAGTGATCACTGCTGAGTTATCCCAAAAAGCTCACCGGTTTGGGTAAATGGGCGATATATTCAGTTTCTAGTTTAATGTGGAGTGACAGGGAGTGACAAGGAATGTACAAAACGTAAAATGTTAAAGATCTGAACTATCCAGGACTATTTGGTGCCCATTTAATTTCAAATTCAAAACCAATTACGCTCAATACAAAATATAACAGCAGAAAAAAGCTTTCTGCTGTTATATTATGAGTGGACACGACCCTCTTAAAACCGGCCTTTATGATGTGGTCATTAGTCGTTCAATTTGTGATTTTAGAATTGAAAAGGGGCAGATTTTTAATTGAACAAAACCATGTACAAAATGGCATTTGTACCAAGTACCAAGTATGGTACAATTTTTAATTTGAAGGTTGACATATAATGAGTTGCCAATGTTTGTCTTTTCATATTCTCTGTGTTAGGACTTAAGCTGTTTGGTGGGGATACTTTGAAGTTAAAAACAAGAAACCTGGACATTATTGAATCCTATTTAGAAGGCCCAGGATTGAGGAAGCCTTAAAGACACACAGGAAAGAAACGCCCGGGCTTCTGTGCCGTTTAATGTTCACAGCATCCCCTCTCCTTTTATGTGTATGCTATCTGAAATTAATTGGTTTTTGAAAGTCAATGTATTCATTTGAATGTATGCAGGACGACATGCCTATGTTTGATTGTGAATGTGCACCATTTGTCTGCACTTGTTTACTATTATTGGGGAGTTTGGCAAATGTCAAGAAAAGCTTTTACACTGAAGGGCTGTGGCTGCAGTAAACAGGGCCTCCATTAGTCATGTAACCAGATCACATTTGGAGCTTGGACTAATTTCCTTTTTCTGTATTTGATGTGAGTGGCTAAATCATTTAGACTTCCTATTTAAATTGTCAGGTCCTATAAGCAGACGGAGTGACCTCAGCACCACATGACAGTCCCTCTGGGAGGCAGACTTAGCAATCACAAGTCTGAGGGCGCAAAGGAGAACAAGTTCAACCCAAACAGTCTGGTGAGAACCCCAAATGCCGCCGCCGCTCCCCCAGACACTCCATTTTCACCATTTTTGTATAAAATGTCAACTAATGCAGCGTGGGTTGGCGCCAGCAGTGTGTATGGCTGTATGTTGGTACTGTCGGTAATGTGTTTATATAACATCCCTCACATTCCATACTAAGAGCCTTCCTCTCTCCCGAGTTCATTCAAGCAGGACACACACACACTAAGTCTGAGCACATGTGCCTTGAAATGTACAAAAGTCATGTTCCTAAACACACGCACATCCACTTTGCAATTGTAGCATTACAGAGGAGTTCCAACACGCAACATGGAACAGTGCACTGTTCATCAATGGCCTGTCAAACTTTAGGCTTCGAGAGCCTCACTTTCTGACATCATTAATGTCTTATATAAGGGCTTCATGGGCAGATTACTTCTGACCATCAAATACAAAATGCCACAAAGCAAAGCAGTATAAATACCTATTTTCAATATACATATAAAAAAGAAATCACTTGTTATATCTTTTATTGTTTTTTAAATGTGCAAAATATGTTACAGATGTTTTATGACCGCCAGGGCACTACTACTGTTGACATAAACGTCTGCATCCCTCTTTTTCTAATTTCTGACTATTTCTTATCTGACAATAAAAATGTTTTTTACAAACTGAAGTCAATCCACAATATACAATTTTTTCTACACCTGTCAACATATCAGGTTTGTCCAATACAGTTGCACTAGTCAGTGATGGCATGCAGCTATGGACATACAACAATGCTGAACATGTGCCACATTTCTGTGTCCTGATGCCAGGCGGTGCCACTCTCTGCAGTCCTGCCAACCTCTTGTGCCCAAGACTTCCTTTATCGTCACCGGCTCCTTTTACTGCCTGTTATATTAGTGTATTATTATTCATCCTCAAGTTTCTAAAATACAAATAAAAAGGACAACAAGGAAGTCGCTTTTTATATAAATCATTAATTATTAACTGAAAAATGTTTATACATTTTCAATAACTTCTCTGTTTTGAATCATCTTAAGAGTTACAAATAAAAAAGGTAAGTTTAACAATGGGCATGTCAAAGAGCGCATGCAGCGGGGGGGCCAGGCCAGTCAGAAGGCATTGAGTTCCCGGTGCCATTGTGCCTGTTGACACCCTAATCCGCCTCAGCAGCCATGCAGGTGTTGTGGCGTATTCAGGGCTTTCAGCGTACACCGTGGCACCTCTGTATTCAGGTCTGATGTCTCTACAAGGAAACAGTGGATCAGTGTTTCTCCGACTCGCCGTCAGCTGTCACGCAGAGCTACTGAACACCTGAAAGATCTCCTTAGACTGTCTTTGTCACCAATTGTGCCCCTGCACCTTTATTTTCCTGCTACCATAATGACGACTGATTAAATCCGGTTTTGAATGCTGGGTGTCAGTAGCGTTGGTATAGCATTGGGGCATTGGTAAGGAGCGATGGGTGGAGCAAGACAGTAAAGCATTCTTGATAGGGTTTTTATCATGCTTCAGGGAGCTGCGTATGTGAGAAAATATGTATCTATTTATTATATTATTCACAGTGTATCTTATTGAGGCTGTGATATGTTGAGAATGCGTATCAAGAGCTAGTTTGAGCTTAGGTTTTTCGGGGGATTCTTGAGAGCTTACAAAATGGATGTGTTTACCTTTTTTGCAGTGAAAGTGTCAGACTGAATACCTGCATGTCTGGATTGAGGCTTATTAAATTTGATGAGTAAAAATTCTTAACACTTTATCTTGCCTTTGTGTTGTCCCATTGGTATCTACCTAGAGCCAGGCGGCTTTCCCAGAGGCACAGAAGATAAACAAGCTCATATTTTTCCACTTTTAACCCATTTTCTCCGCTGCTTTCATGATACACAGTATATGGGTGTGATTGTGTAGTCAGTCAGAAATCCTAAACAGAAATGGATGAGTTTGTTGTGTTTTCCACAGTGACAACAGTGAAGCATGTTATGATATGAGTGTAGAGTTCTGACATTCATAGCTTTCTTCTGAAGGTTGAGATGATGGATGTCTACAGGTTTGACAGCGTAAAGGTGGAATCAAAGCAACACAGCAGAGTGAATATTATACAGTAAATAATGAACCTACCTCTGTTGTGTTGCAGTGGAATAAGTACAGTTGCATTTTATAGAAGCTTATTATGTGTATGTTTTTATAAACTGCTGACAGTTTGATTGCATTAGGTTATCTTTGTTTGTCCTATTCTAACTGCAGCTCTTTGGCTTAACAGGTGCATGGCATCCGACCTAACATTTACAATCTACAGACAAATGTACAGGCTATGTAGTACTAATGCAAAATGTAACCAGCATGTGTAGAAAAAGTGTCTTGTCTGTGTCTTGAGTAATCTATTGCTGGGATTAAGAAAGAAAAAAGTTCTGGTTTTGATGAAAGTACCCATAGTTTTGCATTGAAATACCTGTATATTATTAAGAAAACAGACAGTTTTGTAATCACATCGAGGCCTGCAGTGTAGTGGTCAGCAAGGGTAGAGCTGGGCCTCCAGTGAATTTAAACTTTGTGTTATTCAAAGTAAATCCAAGGGCACTCAGACACAGAGACAAAGTTAGCTGTGGAGAGAGGGGGAGATCTGTGCTGTGTCAGCAGAGTGTGCTTAAACCAGCTCCAAAGATTAATCACAGGAAAACACATAGCGCGCCCAAACACACACACACACACACACACACTCTAGTCTACACTTACACACACACACACACACACACAGATACACTGTTCTGCACATACGCACACGCACAGTTGTATATCTCGCATTCGCAGCAGTTCAAAGTGTGGTTGGTTTGAAACAGATTAAAAACTGTCTATGAAGTGATGCATTGCAATTGTCATAGAAAGGGTGGGAGAGATCTTTTTTGCATAAAAATCCCTTCTTTCTTCCCACCGCTATCAGCAAAGAGATGGAGAACTCACTAATCCTGCTGTGGTCGCATTTGCATCGGTGGCAAATAAACAAAAGCAGACCATTTTTCATCTGTGGCTGCTATATTAAAAGGAGATGGGGGGTTGGGGTGGTGGTGCTGGGGGATGAGAATAAGGGCACAGAGGCAGACCCTGTGGTGTCAGAAATTTAGAAATACTCCTGCAGTGGTTCGGTCCTGATTAATGGAAATAGTACGTTGTGTTCACTGCATCAATCTGTGCTTTCTTGTCCAGGAGAAGATGCCAAAGGGAAGGGACCTCAGGAGAGTACAAGGACAGGTACAAATGCATTAAGTTACTGTCACTCAAGCAGAAGTCTATAATGTGAAAGAGCAAGCCAGTCCACTATGAAGCTGAATGTCAAAGAGGCATACAGAAATGTCTCATGTACCACAACAAACAAAACGGGAAGCCCCATATTTCAAAAGAAGGAAAAAACAAAAAAACGTTATGAAACACTCTAGGAGGTTAGAAACTAGAATGTAGTTTCAGAGTATAGGTGGTTCTGTACAGATATACAAATAAAATACAAAGAACCCCAAAAGCCTATTTATCAATTCTGAGTATTGTTTTTCCACTCAAAGTTGTTACGCTATTGGATATTGTTTGATTTACACTACTTCACCAAATTAGTCAATTGGACATAGTCAAATGTGCAGTGCCTGACCTGGGAGCTAGCAGATTAGCCATTTAGTGCAGGCAAGGGTGACAATCGCCACATCTGATCAATAGAACTTATCTTTGGTGTCTCTCCACATTACGCTCCCAGTACAGTAACACACCTAGAGGAATCAGTAAGTGTGTGCTGATTAGATTAGGATTTGACTGTACACAAGTGTACACAGTGATAAGAGACGCTGCCGCCTGCCTGAGAAGTGGAGAGGATAAAGTCTACAAGTCCAGTGTACTGCCGCTTGTGCTATGAAATCATGCCATAGTACAATTTATATATTGCTTGATTTTAGATTCCATATGGTGAGCAGAAGTATATCGCTAAAGCAGTTTAATTTTGATCATCATCCATTAATGTAAATGAATGAGTAAAAATGATTAAAAATGCACAATTCTTCTTATTCTACAGTGACAAGTCTCAATTATGTTATCTGTATTTCAGAAATGGCTGCCATAGAACAGTATTTTGGACTTGCAAAGAGAGCTGAGATGAACCATTGGCTCTTGTTGTCAGGCCTGAAGATAATTAGAATTCCCGACTGGCTGTGGTGCTCGGACACTTCTATAATTACATTGTCAGTGCAGCAGTTGATTAAGGCTGGCCTGTGAGGTATGGCATTAGCTGCACTGCGTCTGCATACTGAATAGAAAAGGTGACCCTTCCATACCTTTAGCGTGCTCTGTAGAGAAACATAGTCCCTGGGATACGTGAGATTTTTTAACATACAGTACGATACTTTAACAATGAGATGAACAATTATGAAAATATTAGCAAACACATTTCATTTATTTGGATTTTTAAAATATGTCTTATGCTATTATTATGATACAGAAAAACTTAGCAGCGACAGAATATCAAGGTAGAGAGCACAAGCTATCATCAGTTTTGACTGTTTTGACAATTGCCTAAGCAGTTTTGTTATGACATACAGAATAACTTCAACAACAACAAAAAAAACGACCTTTTACTGGTCAAGCCACTTTAAGGGATCTCAAAAATATCTGTACGATTTTGCAGTGTTTATTTAAAAAATGTGTTAGTTATTTAAGATTCACATAAAGAAAAATTCAATGGTATGCACCTTTGAAAAACAAAAAAAAAAACTTCACGCTGCCCTGTTGTGATATGGACAAATGCAGAAAGTTGTGGTTGGAGGGATATGTTAAGGGCAGAGGAAGGTAGAGAACGGTGTCAGGCCCGAGCTTAAGGAGCAGTTGTAGAAAATAAACAGATGGGAGCTTTGAGGATATTCTATCTGAGGCTTAGCCCTGTTGAGTATAAATATGGTGTTGAGTAAGCCATGTAAATAGGCCTGTGTTTACCTGTCTGCATGGCCCAAATTAATCACCCATGCCGCCACAAGCTGCCAGGGGGAGGGAGCAGCAAGGCAGTGGGATGTAGGGAGTTGGAGTGTAAACACTGCTAAAAGCTACTGGTTGCAGCCATTTTGTTTTGGTTAAGATACAGAGTGAGCGATGAGGCTGTTCTTCTGCGATGAAGGGTGGGAGGAGTAATGGGAGGACCAAAAAGTGTGGAAAAATGTATGGATTTTATGATGATATATTTGTAAGAATCCAAAAAGTGAATTATCATAATAGTCACTACACTGTGGTCTGAAGATAATTGTTAATTGACATTAAAGAGCCCGATTAGACATAGTGGTGTAATGAATTAGAAAGACCTGTGTCATATGGAAACCATTCTGAATTTGAATCTGCCTCGATTTGAGATGATAATTCACTTCAATTCCTCAATTTCAGTTCCAGGATCAAGGGGCTGTCAGGTGCAGCAGTTCGGATTAGCAACAGCAGGATAGAATCCACAGCAGCCTTATTATCATACTATTTCCTATTGCTAAAACCATTACTGCGATTTTATTAACCTCTTCTTTTAAGTGCCTATGCTTTAATTTAATATATGCTTGGTATTTAATCATAAGCTCTGTGTGTATGGAAGGACATGGACCAGGGAAACATAATCTTTTATGTTGCTGTAAGGTGCTCTGATTTGATTTATACTTTACATCCAAAATCAAGCACCGGCAGGGAGGGCAAAGCTCTCCCTTCATATGAATATTTATGAAAACAATAAATCATATTTTTAAAGTCACACAATGATCTACCTATACCAGAGCCAAGCCTGGGTGGATAGTAAAGGCCCACTGGACCTGAACTTAAACTTTTTTTCAACTGAAAATGACACGTTTCATTTGTGCTCTCTGTTCTCTCAACCAGTGAAATTGAGGGTCGTCCTCAATGATCTTTGGAGATGAATAAAACAAAAATCACCTGGTGTAGTTAAGAAAAGCTTTTGGAAAATTAAAACCCAGTATGCAAATCACTGCACATGTTTTCTGAAATCCAAATCTAAATGAATCGTAGGGGTTATTTGAATATAAAATAGTCTATGTTGGAAAGGAGACCTTTAGTTAAACGTATTCTACAATTATATGCTATGCTTTTAAATCGAATTAGCCATGCAATTTCCACTTGACTGAAAACTTTTTGGATTCAGAGACTTTTAGGACATGAACAGAGAATAATAGGCTATTAGGACATGTTCGGCAAAGAAATTGCTTTTTTCGTTTTTCTGACATGTTTGTCTTGGACTAATTCCTCTCCAGACCACGACAGCCCGACCTACAAAGTCACGCGGCTCTGTCACAGGCGGATTTCTCCTGTCTTCACTATCTGCTCGCGCTTAAGGCCAAAGGGTTTTCCTCGCTTCCCCTGGTGTGAAATGCAAACTGTCATTAACCGGGAGAGGGCCAGGCACATGGAGCTTACACAGAGCCATCAATACGACAAGAGCAGCTATGGGAAGAGGACTCATTGTGTCTCAATAACTTTTAAAAGGAAACTAATCCATTCTTGCTCTTAATTGCATGCCACATCCCCCTCCGATTTGTCCATCCACCCAACACAAAGTGAAGGAAGCAATATTTAACCACGCACTTCCCATGAGTCCCATTTCAAATGCAGTAATGAGTTTTTAAAGGACATAATGGTCTATATTATAATGTACATTTTAAACAGTAGGAGGTGAAGAAGCTTCCCCTTGTAAAATAGGGTTTGTCTACGGGTTTTGAGGCTGATATGTCAAAATGTGTGTGTGTGTGTGTGTGTGTGTCTGTGTCCATGTACAAGTTAGAAGAAGCAATATTATGGGGGACAGGGTGTTGAGGATTAAGGTCTAATTTCTCCTGTTCTTTCATTGAGACTGCAATCCACTAGTAGATTGATTGGGACCTTTAATTACACACCAATAATTATATGGGCAGATCTGGTGTTTGAGAAGAAAGAAGTTCATTTTGTCTCGCTAATTATCAAAGCATTCCCTTGTGTGTGTGCGAACATGAAGTAAAGCTCCCAAAAGCTTTCTAAGACCCTGGAACACAAAGGTTAACTTGCAAACTAAGAGATGAGTTTTTAACAGGAATAATTCTGAAAAGGAATGTTTTTTTTGTTTTTTTATCATTAATAGCACTCAGAAAATCCAAGACTTTACAATCATCACTCCAAGTCACAACAGATTCTCAGACAGTAACTTGTCGTAATAACTGGATTGATTTTCTGCCCTTTGCTACCTTTTCTCAATAAGTGCGACCAATTTCCCCTCGTTCTCGTTTCCCCCAGCCAAATCGGCACTTGCTGACGTGCAGCGTAGTGGCTAGTGTGCTTCTAATTTTTACATTACATTGCATTAGCCTTACCAGGTTTTAAGGGGAAACCAATACGGGAATTATTATTTTTTTGGCGTAGAGCAGTATATGGTGGACGATTTGGATTCAGGAGTCAATCATGGTGCCCGGTGATGATGGCAGTGGAGTTAGCGGGCTTGGCAGACCCTGATTAGACCGTCTTAGGCTGGGGAGTCATATATGTGCTATTTCGCTGATAGCCTGCGAATCTGGATTTCCTGCTCCAGTGCGCGCGTAGAGCTAAACCCATCCAACCGAGGAGGCTAGGCAAAGTGGGGAAGGTGATTTTCCCTCCATCTCCACTTGCCCAAAACACACACACATAGGCACACACTTGTGCACACTGCGACAAAGAGCAAATGTATTCATTGAAGAATTCTGTGTGGAAAAAAGATCAATTTTTACCATGACTGAAGTGATGGAGCAATGGCCTTGTTCACCTCCTAAAAATATAATGTATTTTTTGGAAGTTGTCCTAACACATACTCACTCCCCTGGAACATTTTGACTAGCCTTTCAGGGAGACCTTTCTCTATCCCCCGTCATATGAGCCTGCCCACCTGCATCCAAGACACTACAGCAATCCTTTGGAGCATTTAGCAAGAACACAATTACTGAATTGTGTGAGCAGACAAATGCGGTGTAGGACAGTTGGGGATGGGAGAGGTGGGGTAATGCTATCCGCTGTCTCCTACTTCCCTCAGTCCCACCATGGCCCCAGCCCTCAGACCTCTTCTCCCCCTTCCCTTCCTCCCAGTCATCCCGGCTTGTCCTCCTCTGCCTGACAAACACAGGGGGAAGTTGTGTATGTCAGCTCTTCCCAACAATTACCTTCAATTACGCTTGACTGCAGTGTGGCCCAGTAAAAGGCTTAGCTATTAGATGCTGTCTCTTTTCTTGCTCAGTTCTGGAGAGTGGCCAGCTTCTATGTGAAAATGACCCACCAGACCCCCTGCTCGATTTGCTCTGGCCTCAGCTCACTTTACAGCGCTGCCATATTACCCAGCAGCACTTTGCCCATTCACATCTTCTGCTCTCCTCCTCACCTGCCCCAGTCCCTGTAGCCCCCTTCTTTTTACACTGTCCACTGAGGGCTGAACCTGTTTGTGCTACCTGGAGGGTTCAGGGGCATTAGGGAGAAATGATACCCCTTTTATGGATGCTCCCATGAGACTGTTGTTGTGCAGTGTATATATATATATATATATATATATATATATATATATATATATATATATATATATATATATATATATATATATATATATATATATAGGAAGGAAGGGGGCGAACAGGGCTGTGGGCTATATATATATATATATATATATATCTATATCTATATATATATATATATATATATATATATATATATATATATATATATATATATATATATACAACAAACAAAGCTAATTAATAATTACAATTAATAATACATTTTACTGGTATTTGTATGAATATGTGAAAGTGTTTATACTGTGTGGTTCTTTAAAGTCCATGGACATTGATTTTGTTTGCTTTTGTCATTCATTGTTAATTCTATCAGTCAAAAGTAGTATTTTGATTCTACACTAACAACTTTGGATGAGTTGTGTGTAGGAGCATGCTCGCTCCATCTGGCTCCTGTATGCTCACTGTTCTTATCTGATCACCTGAACGGACCGGGTGCGAACCTGCAGCTTCTTATCTCCGAGTGTTGTATTTCTATTCCACAACTCATTAGCATAGCATTTGTCCCAAAGCAGCCAAGCTGCACAGAGCTGAGAGGGAAAAGGTATGTCTTATTTTGGCCTTTGCACACAGTGTGGAACAATAGCATGTTTGAGTCCAGTTTAGCCCTCACAGCTCTGAATGTTTGGGCTCCTGGACAACAAGGCCCAGCTCAGTACAGGACAGTCGGGTGCAGGATCACACTTCTCTGTAACAGAGAAGACTGACCACGGTAAAAAGCATCCCAAAAACATCCCCTCTCTCTCCTCCTGCCTGCAGACCCAGAAAAGCCCTTCAGGGCTTCCCTGGCTGTGTCCAGACCAGGCATCACTGCTGCTGTTTGTGCCTCTCGCTTTCAAGGCCAGCCAAGAGCCTCTCCTCTCCTCCTCACTCTCAGCGCAGAGCCCTAGCACCTGGCACACCGGCCTGGCTCCTGGTCCCACTGTGGACTGCTGGCTGTGTGCTATGGTATACGCCTGTGCCTTTGTTTCACTATTGTTCATCTGCCTCTGTGTGCTCTACAGCTGTGTGTCCACCACTGTGTCTGTGTTTAAAATGTAAAATGTGTGTTAATATGCCATTCTTCATGTAGATCCCAGACAATACCACACCCTCGCCCATCCTAATAAACATGCTTCTCATACATAAAGGGCAGAACAGTAAAAGCATGTGTAAAATGTCCCATTTGAGTCTAGAGGGATACTATTTGGCTCTATACGTGAAGGTGTGTTGTCTGTTTTCTTCTGACAATTAAATGAGTCTGCTCTTTCCTGAGTCTTTGGCAGGATTAAACTAATATAAATGTGGGGCAATTGATGGCTATTTATTTCATTTTAATCAAACCATCCATATGACAGCTGTAAATACACAATCAATCAGTTGTTTCTAGTCATTAAAACTCAATATAAAATGTGCACTGCCTGTCATCTCCTTTCAACTCCCTGACACGATAGTGCTGCTGCCAGGCCTGTCACTCGGCTGATTTACTGCTGTTTTGTGTTTCTTGCATCTGAGAACTGCTTCAGATCCAAAGGGCTCACTACGTGCACTAGGCTGTCGAACTTGGATCTTGGAAATGTGATGACTCTCAGTCAATAAAATTTGTGTCTGTCCAGTCTCACTATATTTTCCCAGTCTCACTATATATATTTTTTTTATTTATGGCAAAGAACAAGCAATTTATTTAATATGTACTATTTGGTCACTTTTAAACTATTTAGAACTGCATCAAATTGCATTTTCTATTGGCTCATATTTGAACACTTTGTTAGTCTAATGATCTAGTTAAGTGTTGATTTTTAGCTTATTCTGAGGGTTGTGAATGTTTTTCATGTAGCCTACTGCAGTATACACCTCATTTCTTGTGCCTTTTTGAAAAGATTGTATGCACGGTTATTGATTCTCATTTTTAATAGTACAAATCCCACGTCAGCTCTTGCCAATAAAAACAGAAACTGAAAGTGAGAAATGTGCCGTTGTCTGCTGCAGTGTCTGTGTGTGCGTGCTCTTTGGTTCATTTCCAAACTGTCTGTCTGTGAATTTTGTGGTTGGTGATAAAGTAGCGCGGAGAAGTTAAGATGAGAATCTGTGTTTATTCCTATTTGTGCTGTTGTTTCAGACATGTCAGATAGGCAATAAATGTGATAGAATGTCTGGTTTATCAGATCTGTAATTGTCTGTCTTTGAGAAAGGATGTTACTGATGCTTTTGAGTAAAACAAAAAAATCTACAAACATAATCCGCCATTGACTTGATAGTCGAAAAGCAGATGCTGTTTCTCATCGCGGGAGTGTGTGTCTCCTCTATGTGTGCCGAGCATGCATCATGTCCTGATAAGATTTGAGCTGTTTTCCTAATTAGAAGTTGGTGGAATTGTGATCATTATTTTCCATTCAATTAAATGATACAGCCTGCTGCCGAATGAGTGCTTAATCACTTTGTAATTAATGCTGGAGATTTTTTTTTGTTTCCCCACAGAAAATGTTGTTATACACTCTCGAAACTTACTTTAAGTGTGAAATGCTAACACAGATGACTTCGCCAAGATTACCTACCAGTAAACAATACACATACAAAGTTAGTCAATAGTTTTTTTTGTTTTGTTTTTTTTTGTTTTGCCTATGCTAAGTTGCAAGCAATGACAATAAATATTGAACATAACATTTCTAATAGTTTTTAGATCCAGCCATCCCTTTTTCGCTTTATCCGTCTGGGTCTATTGAAAATTGAACTATATGAATATTGAACTATATTCAAATTTTGGGGGGTTTATTACAAAAAAAAAAAAACCTTCCAAAAAATGTGTTCTAATTGTGTGTATAACATTTCAGGCAATGCAACAACATCCTCATGGACACATGCAGATGGTGGACCCTTCACCAGAAAAGTTACATATGGTGTAACTTTACGTAATCAACCCAATACCACCGAAGTATTTAGTAAAATACCTCGAAAAGTCATTTATCAAAAGCAGGAGAAGAAAAGTGAGTCTAGCTGTGCAGGCCTCCACACGTGAGCCCACAGCAGTCAATCAGACATTAGACAGAGCAGGATAAGATCTGGATGAGCTCAGGTGATTACACTCTTTAGGCCAATGCTAATTGCCAGGTCTCTGCTCTAAGTACTGTAAGAGTATTAATTAAAGCAGGCCATTAATCAAGGCCTTTGGCAGCTAAAGTGTGAGCAGACAGAGCCCAGAGGAGGCACCCAGGAAGAGAGGAATGACAATCAAACCAGCATCAAAGTTCTCATCAAATTTATCAACATGTCCACCTTTGTGGACGTTATCCTTGGCACCACATTATGAATTTATTTGACTCCTAACTGAAGGTTGAGTATCGGATTTATTTGTACAAACCGTTTTGTAGAACTATTAACTTTTAAATATATTAGAAAAATGCTTTTTAGAAAAGTTAGACTGAAATCTGATGCTCTTGAGTGAAATAGAAAACTAGTACAGTGCTGCATGTGCTCAAGTCTAATGAATAATCAATATGCATGAATAACCCATGTTTGTTCCATGGGATTACATGAATACATTGATGGTGCCAGTTTATGAACCGGCCAAAGAGACTTCTGTTTGGATTTGAAACATATGACATACTTAGCTTAAAAAAAATCCTCCAGTTTAAACTATGAGTTTACCCAAAGCCTGATGTACTGGCCTTGGCCTTCATTTATTGATATGCATGTACTTAATCTTAAAACATGGGACAGACTGGTGACTTATACGCACAGTGAAATCCTATTACACTTGTACCTGTGTGGTTCAGGATGTAATAGTTAATATGATTCATAATTCTATAGAAAAACACACATATATGGCAACAGTAAGCAGAACAGAACATAGAGCTGATCGAATGCTGTAAACAGGCATTTTGAGTAAAGAAAATGGGCAATAATTTAAAAGATAAATAAAAATATATACATGTAACATGGTGTAACATTCTGTATGAGTAACAATCACACTTCTCTCTTACTTCTATTATTATATTATACATTGTATGTGATATACAATGACTAAACCTGGGTTTTGATGCACAATTTGTAGATGCCATGCAGAGGCAGTGAGAGGCAGATGGGAGCTGGGTGCTTGGTTTCTCTAATGGTAGCTCTGGGATAGGAGCTCTGTATGGGACGGGCCTGTTATAGGATTGTGTAAGTCAGGACAGAGACAGAGGCTTTGTCCTGAAACCGAGGAACAAAACTGAGACACACAGAGAAGCAATGACAGACAAAACAGGCATGGCAGAATCTGTGATGAAAGATGAGGCACTTGAGCTACGTGCATGTGTGCAAATCAGACTTTTCAGACAAACTAAAACTCCACCTGCAAAATGAGGTATTTCTGTTATATTTGCTTACGTAACCAGTAATGTCAGGCTCCTAGAATTTTTCAAGTTTTTTGGGAAAGTATTAGGCCTGTCATGATATACAATTTTGAAGTGCGATATATTTGTATAGACAGTATAGACGATTAACAATAATACTGAAACTAATTAATGCGTCACAATAACCCTAAAGCAGGATTTTATCCAAAAAGTATTCTAAACATATGAGCTGCAATAAATTAATAGTAAACTGACACATTTGAATAGTACCTATGATAAATACTGACCCACAAAATAGATTCCATAGTTCCATTTGTCATATATTGAATGACACGTCAATTATTTTATCTCTATCAGGCTACATGTATATAATTATTATTATCGTGACAAGCCTGGAAAATCCCCAAATAAACTGTCAAAGTCAATAAGATGACTGGGGTAGATAATGGCTTTACTGTAGAGTTTGGGAATTTGTAGAGTTGATTACTTAAAGGTTGATTACTTTATCAGTTGTGTGATTCAATAGCTGCTGGCAAATGTCACTCTTTTCCACACATATAATAGCGGTAAGTGTAGGAGCATTTGTAGGTCCAGGTCATAACGATTTTAAAGCCTTATCTGGGCACTCTTATGAAACCTCCTTCAGAATTTTTTGTACATTAAATCCTTCCTTCCTACTTCACCATCCCTCTATTTATACTGAAGTTTTTGTGAGTAAACCTGGACACCTTAGCTTCAAAACGGGCATATTTAAAAATACCCAACAAACTCTTACGGTGTAAAATAGTGCGCAGGCAGTGCAGAGTATGCTGAAAACTGTGAAACCACTGAGTTAATTAGCAGCATGTCGAAAAAATAGACATAATAGTACACGGCGGTAAAAGGCTTGACATTGAGATGGACGGATAAGTAATTAATTGGTTTTCTTATTGGTACAATAGTAGCGATGGGGGGTGGAAAGGAGCAAGGTCAGAGCGACTTTGACAGAGAGCACAACTATATTATGGGATGCAAAAGGCCCGAGTATGAAAGGGGACACGATGCAAAGGCGATGGCCGATAAAGAAGCCAGTGAAAACAATGTAATTCCACCTAAGACTTACGGATACAAGGCAGGTCTGGCTATAGCCTACCAGTGACATACCAGATCTACCTATAGGCCCTTCCTCCTGTAGCCTCATCCTCCTCATCCTCTGGGGAAGGCTTCTCCACCTGAAACTGCATAGAATTCCAGTGCTCAGATGAATGGCGATGATATGACGAGAAGGGGGAATATGGCGGAGATAATTACGGGTGATACTTGTGATTGTGAGCGCGGCAGTGTGAAAAGGTGGACCGCAAGATAAAACACTCATCAGAGGGGCGGGATAGAGGCACGAATAAACAAACGCACAGATGGAACAATGGGGAGAGAAGGAGGAGATAGGGCAGGAGAATGGCAAGGTTAAAGCCAAGGCAGAGTAAGGTTAACAGGCTTGCATAGTGTTAAAACAGTGAGCATAAGAGGTACTAGAATATAAGTGTCCCCTTTAAAAACAAGCACAGAGCAGTGGAAAAATGAAATCCTGTAGAGGAGTGGGGAGTATATGTAAACAGCAAATGGAAATAATAAAGGTTAGAACATAGATATCAATTAAGTGGCTACCAAGACTGTGACATTCTTAATTAACTATTTGTTTATTATTAGTATCTCACGCTTTATTAAGGCTAATTGGTGTAGTTACCTTAAAAGGCCCAATAATAATGTGCTATTTTCTGATCTATGTTATTATAATGTTTTTTCCGTGTTAAAACTACGTATACCTGAAGTTGTGTTTTGTTTCATTCACCTACGTTTAAAACACAAGCCCTGCATAATTAGGCTGTGTTCTCTCAAACAGAAATCGCTCCGTTCCGCCTTGTAATGTCATGATACAGGAAGTGTTCCACTGTGTTATTAAACTCCATACATCTTCACTAGAATCATTTGGATTGTTTAAGCCCTGGAACGGTCAAACTCTACTAAACAAATGTTAAAGTAGCTGAAAACTACCACTACATGACACCCCAAGGTGGAACAGAACATTTTGAGTTTTGCAAATGTAAACTGACTAATAATAAAAGGTTTTTCAAACATGTGTGAATGATACAACACTCAACTCCAGGTATGTTTCTGATGACGTAACAACATTCTAACATGGTTAAAAGTGCACATGAGTTTTGCATAATATAGGGCCTTTAAGTATTACCAACAAAGTCATTATTTTCTTGGACTTTTTTTTTTTTTTGATGTACAGTGGATATTAGACATATTAAATATCAATGTGAATGTTATGGCAGAGGCACAAAACTAATTATTTCTATTAATTCCATTTTTTAACCTTAGCTAAAAAAATACAAATTAAAAATATGATTCAAATTATTCTCAAAGCTGTGCCGTACATAATCTGAACTATGCCATGTCAGGGCTAATATGTACATTTATCACTTTCACAATCTACAAGCTATAATACCCTAGAGCAGAGTTAGCCATGCATTTAACTAAAACGCCTTTATTTTACTTACAAAGTGATGATGTTGTAAAAAAAAAGGAGAACTCTGCAAAGATTTCCCTTCATTTTCATTTTTAACTGGTTGCCTGAGAATCGTGTGAGTGAAGATAAGCTTGTGGGCCATCAATGAACAGAATGTGCTTAGAAAAACCTTAGTTAGATTTTCTCTGTAACTTTTAATGGCAACGCTGTGGTGGAAGCTTCGCACATTTGTTCAGGAGGAGATAAGGCCTAGTCAGAGCGTTGGCCTTCTTTGATATGTGTGTTGATGTGGTGAGGATGCATTGCTGTCCACTGTCACAGGTTTAGGTACTTGAATGTGGCTGCAGCAGCACTAGCAGTGATTTTTATCATCTTTCATTCTTCCCCTCTCTGTCACACTCCTTTCCTACTTCGTGCAGAGACACAAGATAAGAGACACTGATAGAGTTTATAGAATAAATGATAAGGGGGTTCAGCTCATCTGTGCCATCAGGGGAAAAACACAGAAAAGCCAAAATGAAGCAGTCTTTATCACAAGCATCTGACACTTGCAACTCCATTTTAAATACTGTGCGAGTGAACCTTGCTCTAAATGAGGCGTATTGAACATTTTATCTATTGGAGGATTTTAACTGCAAAACAGCTAAACATGCAGGAATGCCACTTTGAATATTTTCGGAAAAATATAAGAATGCAATTGCCATTTTAAGTTGCCTTTGCTTTTTAACTGATGCTCAAATGAATAAATAAATGTTGATGTATTGGATGGATCTATACATTGAACTCAATGCGATGTGGTCTATGCGGTCTTCTGTGCAGTTGCATGGCCACTGGCTGATAATCAGATCAGTCTTGTTGAGTAATATATTGCTATCAAGATTTTCTCAGGGCTTGCATCTTATTTACACGCAACAGTCAGCTTGAAATTCAAAAAATATAAACCATATACAAAGGAGCTTTATTTTATAGTAATAAAGAAATAAAGTAACATTTCTTTCCAAGCACAAAGTCATCATTTGCGTGTGGGTGAATATTACTGGGATAAAAACAGTCAAATGTATTTATCAAAGTGTCTTTAAATGATGCCGTTGTCAGTAGCGGGTGTGCACAGTGGCAGGAGGATGAGGCAGAATTTATTAACAGTCAGCCCCTCTTTCATTGTAACTCTGCAAATGCATTCATCTTTGTGACCAGGGAATATGAGTGAGATCCCAATCACAGCTCAAGGTGCTTTATTGAGCTTTTTTAGGTGTTTCGGGAGGAGGTGAATTCCTACAATCACAACGGCTTTCAAAAATAACTAATGGCACTGGGCCCAGATACCTCCCAGCCATTTCATATCAGGAACACTGAGGTTATAAATCATTTTTGTTGCTCTTAAACATTTTATTATTTTTTCATACATTGACCTTTGAGAGGTTGATGGGACAAGATGTGTAATAATGGAGTTTTTCAAATGGATTCTGCTTCATCACGACAATTCACATAAAAAAAAAAAAACATTGTCTGCAACTGTTTGAAAGATCATTTAAATTTAGAATTAGAGAATGACCAATATGGGTTTTTTCATGGCCGATATTATTATTATTAGAATTCAGAGAGACCGATAGCTGATAAGCTCTGCCGATATTTTTAGGCTGATTTGGATTGTTTTCCTCAAATTCTGTATTTTAAATTTACTACAAACTAAACTTCATCCTTGTTTTAAGAACAAATGTAAAGAAGAGCTGTGTAGTCATGTTTTGTGCGGTTCTTTGCATTAAAGGTAATAAAGTTTTGTGTGTCGATGCACTAAAATCAAATACATTGGTCTATCTCTATTTAGCATGATAAACTTGCAGCAGTTATTTCTGTGATGGTATCCCATTGTAAATGCCTTTCACTTGTACTTTTCAGTAGTATGAATGAAACATTATGTCAGTTTTGAGACTCAGATAAGATTTGGGGGAAAAAAATCAAGTTTGGGTTTCAACCAGAACCAAAAATAGTGGTGGATGATTATTGCATAAAAATGGATTTGGTCAGGAAATCTATTAAATTCCACAGCTAATTGTTTTATTCTGTTGACATTTTAACTACATATTTTTAATGTTGCAAATGATGTTACTTAAAATGTGCAGTGGTTGTCATATTTGACATTTGATGCTGCACCCTTTCCAGGCTTGGGGCTGGAGAGTGCAGAACTGTCCATGATCCATCTGTAGTCTGAGCTGGCATTTGGCTTTTTCTTGTGAATGTTTTCAAGCACATCTTCTGTGCTGCTGGATGTTGCCTCATGTGTGTATTTATTTGCCGCATGTGTTTGTATTTTAACCACCACAAAGTTCCATTTCCAGCCCTTGGATGCTTTGCACAACTGGAAAACTCCGATACAGATGTTTGGGGCTGCAGAGATGGTATACACATCAACTTATGCAGACATTATCTCTCCCATCCAGGTCTTGAATGGTTGAATAAACAAGAGCCTTTTCCGAATTGTGTTTGGAGAATGAGCTGTGCCCGCTGTGCAGCCGTCGGGCCCATGGCTGAGACTAAGAGAGTCCACTTTGTGCACCACAGCGGGCGGATATTAAGGGCAGATGTGCTGTTTGCTGCCATCCTGCCCCACACTCTCAGCACACGTCAGATCACAGAGACATGTTAGTGCATAAAAAGCCTCTTTATGAATGGCCGTGTGTCAGCTTGAGTCTTCAGTGGGTGCTCATGAAACCCCTAATGTTGAATATAATAATGTGTATTGTTGTGTATGTATGTGTATGTATAAACTGAAGCATTTTTAAAGGTGCACTATGTAACTTTTCTGGTGGAGGGTCTCCATGGAGATTTTATTGCTTTGCCTGGAAGTTACACAAACTTAAAAGACAAGCGTGCGGCGCAGCCAGGCCTAGTTACAAGACAGATCTGTCAAGAGGCGATCCCGCTCATAGTAAGCATGTATGATTTTCAATGTTTGGTTTTTTTCCTCATTATATGCACTTGTAATTTTAGTAAGTAAGTTTAATGCCATACTGTGGAACATTTTAGGCAAACCTTTAATAATATGGTTCTGGATATTTATACTAAACTCAGTAAGTAAAATACACGTTAGATAGTTACTCTTTTTTCTGGGAACACATTGGGAAAGTTACTACTCAACAAAACTTTTTAAAATGGTACAAGTGAAAGGAAATTACTCCGAACAGAGTTAAGAATCTTCAGCACTTTTCTAATTACTACAGACACCATCTTTTCTCTTTTGCTTAATTAGGCGGGTTTTCTGTCCATTTGCTGCCTTTGTTTCACAACGCTGTCACCAATCCCTCTGGAGACTCTAAAGCTGCAGCCCCTTCCTTCTCTCCATCCTCAGACTCATCTCCACTACTTTTTTAGAATAATGCTGATACTATCATGGTCATAATAACTGTTATAATTGCAGTATAATTATAAGAGGTAATTCTCCCTGGTGCACAGCTAGGTCTGCTGTCACCACGTGAGAGGAATCTGCTCGGAGGTTAAACTCCAAGTAGACGATGGATAGCAACAACACACTTGGGCCAATCAGATCCCAGGAAGTCGTATCTCTGAAGTTTTTATTAACAAAGTTCAGTAACACAGGTCTGAATTTTGTGGCCACATATATTACCTCTATTGAACCAGTAATAAGGAAAGTAATCATATCTTTTCTTGTGATGAATGGTTTTCCACTATAAAAAATGTGGGCAGGGTCACTTTACATTGAGTTGACCATTGCATGCAGGAACACCAACCTCAGGCCACCTCAAGTCACTAATGCACATATTATAAATAATCTGTTAGAAAACACATTAGGCATTCTATTTTATAAATTATATTTTATTTCAAAGCATGTGCTTGGTTATACTATTCACATGTACAAAAAATATAAGTTGTAGTTGTCACCTATGACGTGTGCTGAAGTGGGAAGTTTTTCATGATTTTCTTTATATATGTGATAACAGAATTCTTGGAGAGGCCTTTGAATTTGAAGTGTGTGTTACTCAGTTTTACCACTGAAAGGCAGAGAAACTGATGTGAAAAACAGAATCCCCCCACGACAATGCCACATGTTTTGAATACATCCTGGACGAAGGAATCAAAGACTCTGTTTTTATGCTCCACCTATTACTGAGAGGTATAGCCTACACTAATTAGTCACTATTTATCCTCAGAGGTCAAGTAATGCAATTTTTTAAATTGGAGATACCCTTTTTTTATTTTCCTTGTATTGATGAGTGCACAATTCTTAGAGAGGCTTTTGAACCTCTTTCTTTCTCAGTATTGCCCTAAAAAGGAAAGTTATTCATACAGAGAGATCGAGGTGAAAAACAACGAAACTGTACCCTTTTAATCCTTACGAAAACATCCTTTCATTATGACTATGGCAGCACTTTCAGCAGGTGTGTGTGTGTGTATTTTAATGTGGGCCAATGATGAAGGGTATAGCAAAAATTTGGGCAAAGGGCAATCTACCCCCTTTACTTCTTTTTGCCATTCTTTTTCCCACATCAGTTCTTTGTGATTAATAATTTTGTCATGTTGGTGTAAAGAAAAGAAAGAAAATTATCCCCTCCCCCTCAACCACAGTGAACGGTGCTTTGATCTCAAATGCACTGTGGGCTGCTTTGGCACCTTTGCAGCAAGTCTAGAGGGAAAACTAAAAGAATAGCATCTGTCAAAGTATAGTCTAGTATATGTAGTGTTTTTACATCACAGACTCATCTTTTATGTTGAGTTGGGACATCTTTTCTAGGGGCTTTTACCAGACAATAAAGTGATGAAGGGGAGCTAGTTTGCCAACCATAACCATCTTGAATGTGTTTAGAAATGTGTGTCAGTTGACTGTTCTGTGTACCTCTGACTAACCCACTTTGGAATAAAATGCAGCTCCAAGAGATTTTGAATAGCAGTTCTTCAATGAAAGCCGATATTGCTGTTGGATATTGGTATAGCTCTCTACTTCATGTAATTAGAAATGCATAAGGTAAGCCCCAGGTTGTTAATAATTCATTCTAGGAAGGAAAATAGCAAATTAAGTCTTTGTTTTGACAAACTTTAAATGAGAAATATTAGATGGATAAATATGCAGGTGTTGTTGTTATTGGCGCCTCAGGTCTCAAACTTGGATTTCGGATGAATCAAAATAATTTGACACTTTTGAACTACTGTATACGGTTGTGTTCACCTTTAATATGAGTCAGGATTTATCTTAGTTAAATACAATTATAGAGATACAGATGTTTGGTAGAGACGAAAAGTACAAGGCAGGGTTTTGGTTGGAGAGTCTTGGGGCAGGAAATCCCACCTGACCTAGATTAACAGAGAAAGTCATACACAGAGGAAAGGGAAGTAACTAGATTACTTATCTATATGTTACTACTATTACAATGGCACACGAGCAATACATACCATACTGCCTCAAGAGCTAAATAACACATAGTATTTTCAATGAAGTGCTTCCTGAAATATGACAATGAGTATATTGCTTTTATTTAAGTACTGACTCTCCATGACATGGGCAAATAACAGAAACCAGTTTGACAGGCAAACAATACAAATTCATGCATATAATGAACAATATTTACCATGTGCATGGGAGTAGAGGTCGAAAAGGCTTCTCAAGACACCTCTCCCATAACATTATCTCTCAAATATGACAACCACTCAAATACTGTGTCATCAGCTTGTTGTGAGTAAACATCATGACTAAAATTGGTCAATAACTTTCAGTTGCTGTATTCCATATTTTCCTTTTAAAGTAACTACTTTTATGGTGTTGCCAATGTTAGCGCTGTGCCCTCCGGTGCTAAGTGTATGGGGCAGTATAACGGGTTTAAAATATCTCATCAAAGACATTGTACAGTGAGCATTCATGCTGTCATTTAGGTCATGTTGCTGCCCTTGATGCTTTTTTTAGACCTCGTGCTGGTAATGGCATTACAGTGGCACTACAGTGAGCATACAGTTAGACAGATGTGTTTCAACACTCTCTGTACAGTCACTGAAACCACCCTGAGATTGTTCAGGGACTTTTAGCTCAGTCGAACCAAAATCCGGTTGAGTTGTTTCTGTCCACAATGTGTTTGTAACCCTTTGTTCAAAGAGTTAGTGCATGGAGTAGTTTGATGTACACGGATATGCCAGTCTGCCAGACTTTAGGCATCCAATACTCAGAACCTTTGAGAATGCTTCTTTACCCATGCATCGGGTTTTTCACAAACTTTTGTCACTCTAGTCCAAATATTTTTGACATGCTGCTGCCATCAAGTATTAAATTAGTTTATTGTGATTGGTAGAACACCAAATATACATTTTATCACCATTTAAATTGTCATGATACACAGTGTGCAAATGTGGGTTTTCATGTATGTACAGTATATGGCAGAATTAAGACATACTGCACGTCTGCTTTTACAGAGCAACCTGTGTGAGGCCGACAGGACTGCAGAACCTCTGATGAGTATCAGACATTTGCCCACTCAGGCATTAAGTGTAACCGGGTCAGTGGATGGGCTGCCCCAAAGGCCCCACTAGGGCCCATGATGTCCCTGTAACCCTGTTATCTGTGGGACATTTGGGGATGTTAGTCTTCCCCAGTTGTTTTTGTCTGAAACTGGAACCTACAAAATGTAATGTTTGTGCATGAAAAGTAGGAAAATAAAACAAAACAAAAAATCTGCATTTGACAAACAAACAAATGAAGCTCTGCAGTAAATAAATATTGTGCTATGTGGTAATATTTTCACGTTTTACACCTTGTAAATTATTTCCCTTGTGGATCTATAAAGTTTATCTAAGTCTAAGGTTTTTTTTGTTTTTTTTTGGAATTGCTATTTTGAGTAGTGCAATTTTTAAATATTAATTACACTCTCTTGAAAATTTACATTGTTACATTGTTTATCCAATTATTTCACATTTTACAAAATTTCTTATTTACTTCATTCATTTTATATATTTACCTTTTATTTAGATTTTACCACATTACATGAAAATAGCATTTACATTTATTTCCAGTATTACATTAACTTGTTTCCAGACCAAGGCCGTTTCTATCGCTTCTACGAAAGAGTTAAAAAAAAAAAAAAGTGTGCTTCTTTCTTGCAGGCCAGAGAGTGAGAGTGTGTGAGAGAGTTCAGATACACAGTGGAAAGTTGATGAGGAGATAAGAGATGGGCCTGACGATGTGGACTCAGATCAGACGATTCTCAGCTCTCACCTCATGCAATTTCTGTGCAACAAACCAAAAAAAGGGCAATATTTTATCCACTTTTTCTGTGTATGCAAACGAGTTAGGTCCCTCTGGTCTCTGTACAGTGCAGCATAGTCTTCCACGGCCCACGGTAATTGAGGGTGAAAAATCCTTGTCATTGCAGAGGGAAGCTCTTTAGGTACCAATTCACCCTGATGAATAAAACCCTAATTAATCCACTTAATCTGCTGCACAAGATTATTCCCATTTTTCTAAGCGTGCAGTGTATGCTGCCCATCCAGAATAATAAAAGGACAGGGTTAAGAAAATGCCATCTAAATTTATGTGATCTGTATTATTTTGTCTTTATTTAACTCAGCTGTTCAAACTCTGCTGGAAACAACGATGCGAAAGGCCAGAAGAGCCTCAATATTCAAGCGACATATCCTGTGGCAGCATTGTACTGCCCTCCATCGCATGTCTGAAGACTTTTTTTCTTTCAAGCTATGGGCATACATTTTATAATTAACACTGTTCTTGTAGGTAGAGAGAAGGAAAAAAAGTAGTTTTTGGCCACGTTCTAACCCCTAGGTACTACAACATAGCAGGGAGATGATGAAAATGATTTACAAATCAGCAGTAAACGCTACAGTAATGTGTTCAAAATCAAAGAATATATATATATATATATATATATATATATATATATATATATATATATATATATATATATATATATATATATATATATATATGCTAATAATACTGGTTCTGCATTTGACTCTTCAATACACATGAACCAAAACTGCTTTTTATTGTTATTGTTATAATTCTGTAATTTACTAAAATTGTACAATGTCTAGTAATTTTTGACAACAATACTGAAACCTCTTACTCAACTCTGATGTAGATGCACATTGGAAAGAGCTGCATTGACACTAACCGGTACACAGACAAGTGGCATTCTAAGTATGAAACAGTGATACACACTGGGGCTGTTTCTAGTGATTGTTTTTATCATTATACTATTCATGGAAATACTCTGCTCACCTGCTCAGTCACAACAGAAGACTTACCCTTTTCATTTTCAGGTGATTTAACACACATTATTTGTGTCTTTCTTGGCGTACTTTGAAAGTAAGGTGACATCCAGGTTGAAGTCACTCTAGTTATCAGTTACTGTAACAGGGCTCTTCCAGGTTTTTAGAGTCTGCATTTAATTGTTCAAACTTGAACATGAAGTCTGTTTTAGTTAAATAAAGTGTGTTTAAAATAAAATGAAAATACAATTTTGCTGTTAAATTATAAAAGCCTTGTCTGGTGATACGGCTGTAACTGAACTAAATTAGTCATTATAATCCAGGCTGAATAAACTATTCAGCAGTGTTAACAGAGGGATAGGCTTGATAAGACCTTATCACCTCATACACAATATTCAGCACATCTGATAAACAAATGTGGAGAGAAAAGGAATGCACACAGAATTATACATAACACAGAAAATAAAACTCACTTATCATAAAATGTTACAGCAGTATTTTAGTGTGGTCAGTTGACCATAAATATGTGAACTTAGAATTTATATAAAATGATCTATAACTTTTTATCATATTTGTTTTGATTGGAATTTAAAATCTATTACCTTAAATAAAAGACTGTGATATAAATATTCTGTACTATAATATATTATACATGGTGCACTTTGATTTTTTATGATTGTTTTGTGTACGTTGCATAAAGAAAAAAACAAGTTCTGCACTTCAGGCTGTACGTAATACCAAATTACCTGTAGTTTTTAGTAGTTATAGTTGTAATAGTTTTCAACATCAGGTATTCTGTCTTCAGTCTCTTCCTTGAGCACTGATCATAACGGTAGACTCATGCAGGTGTATTTGTGTGTGACCGATTCCTCTCATCGTCTGTCCTAACCACATGAAGAGTCCATCAACCTTATATGGCAGCTTTTAAAAAAGAGAAAAAAACACACAAAAACTCAAGGTACTTGGAGATAAAACATCACTGATGTTTTTGCTTTTTATTTTCTGATCTTCAGCTGTTAATGAGACCAAAGTGTGAGAAAGGGAAAGGAAAGATTCTAACAGTTCTAGGTTATATTGCGGTTGTTTGCTGGACACGAGCATTGCTGTATTGTGCACATTTTACAAATTAAAACATTTTTTTACACAGAGATTTTTTTATATTTTTTATTAAGACGTAAGCTTAAGTAGAATTGTTATTTAGAACTTGGTCTTGTCAAAAAGGACATCTTTTGGATTGTACTGATTGCAAATTCACTGCTTAGGCTGGGAAGTGCTGTTAAGTCATATTACACACATATGTCAGATATTCCAAAAGGTGAAGTGAAAAAATATACATAACTAGCTATGTGATCAAATATAATGTTATTAATATTGCTGGTGTCATTGTTGTAAGCAAATGACGTTTGGGTTTCCTTTACTGGTCCAAAAACTCATACTCCTGCAAAAATACAACTTTTTACCAATCCGCTTCAAAGTATAATTTTGTATCTTTATCATTTCACAAGATCTACAAATCCAATAATATTTTCAGATTTTTGTATGATATTTATTCTTTTTTAAGTACAAAATGTTTACCTTTTTAACTTAACTGAAGCAAGGTATTGTACTACCATTCATTAGTGCCATCTAGTGCCCACTGCACCAAGAAGTGTTCAAGTAAAGAGCAATTAGATTTGTCCATGCCAAGTTCAGAATATCCTCGGAAAAGCCTCTCCTTATCCTTTGGTTTTAGTTACAGAACACACACCTTCAGATAGTGACAGCAAAAGCAATTGTGATAGAGGGGCCATATCTTAATTGGCTGTTGACTTATCCAGTTGTTGGATAAGCTCCTTTGTCTCGTCCTTGGTTAGATCGCCTAAGTTGATACAAAACATAGAAAAGCTAGAGCATGTTTACATTTTACCCCTCATTTGGACATGATGGAGTAGTAGACACAGGAACACTTTGTATATTTCACAATTGCCAGAATACTTGCAGGGTGAGGTCTCATAGCTTCTCTATGATAACCATCATGTTTGGGATTGAACAGGGAAGCACCTCTCATTGGTTAGAGTGGTAAGTGATAGAAGCTGAAGATTGATAAAAACAAAGAAAGCAAGAACGAATGGAAAAAAAAATAGGACATTTCTCATTTGAGTATTTGATGTATATCTGTGTCAGCAAAGATAAGATCATGACTGAACCTCTATGTCTGCATCTTGCAAGAATTAAAGAGTATTCTTTCAGTTAGTGGCATGACATACATTTGGGTTGACACTGGAACAAAGCTGGTTCAAATCCCACTCAAGTAAGTTCACACCAGTGTAAATCAATGCAAGCGTCACTGCGGGGTTAGTGGTGACCACTAGTAGTACGTTTATGTCAATAAGATATAGTGCAGCTGTGATTACACAATTAGCATACCACCACTAGAGTGACGAATGAGCCATTAATGCAATGTAAATGTGTTGTATACATTGCAATTCATTTATTTGTAAGTGCTATACATATAAGAAAGAAATGTACAGGAGGAATTGTTTGGCATACTTTTAATGTAACACTTTACAAAATGACTGGATAAATAAAACAAACTGAAGCATGAAATGTCATGTACATCTACATCAGTGGTAACACATAATAATGTTACATGAAGAAATGTCGATAGTTCATAGTTAAAAGTAATCATGTCATTATGAATTGAGTTCATCATTACTTCATTGTGAATCTATCCACTTAACTTAGGTCTGGTCATTAACTGTAAATAAAGATATAGTCCTTTGTTTTTACACTTAAAAAACAGACAAAATAATCACTCCAGATGAATTTGTAAAAATAAAAATCTTCTAAATGAAATCTTATAAAGGCAAAATGTTATGTAACCAACACTAAAGATTATCTTTCTTCTAAATCTAGTTAACATTCATTTCTTGCATGTTTTTTTAATATTGTGAATAAACCAATATAACTTGCTATAACTCATGTTATATTCATTCATTTGTGTACCATGATTATAAAGTATTAGCTGTGTGGCAGTCCCAGTCCCCAGCCCTCGTGGTACAGTGCATGCTGGATGTGGGGTGGGGGTAAGAGGTAAGAGAGGGGCCGCTGGGCTGCCTGTGCCTCTCCTTCCCTGCTGCATGGTCCCAGAGGAGCAGCCACGGCGATGGTGATTATGTCACCACTTAGTGAACTAACTGACACTGATGGGTTTGAAATGCACTCTGTATCCCAGCGGGCCCTCCACCCCTCCAGCTCCCCCAGCCCCCCGCTCAGCCCAGGGTCTGTCAGGCCCCTCTGTGCACAGTGTTGGGTTACAACAAAGTGACGGCAAGGCCAAGTTTAACAGCACAGCCAGCCAGCAGTCCTCCAAGGTACAGCCAAGGCAGGAGACTCCTCCACTGCACTTCTGGACCCCTTCTGGTGCAAGTCTACCCCGGTGACCCCTGACCTCTGCTATTCCCACACAAACACACACACACACACACAAACTAGCCCTCTCCTCTTTCATCTACTGTAGTGGCCCATTCAGGATAAAGGACCTCTTCAACACAAATCCCCCCTATGCAAGAGAAAATAACACTTTCCAGGTAAGTAAAAAATGTGCATTTATTATATTTATTTGTATTCACGTGGGAAATAGTCTGACTTTGCAACAGTGTAATAACAGTGTTAATTGTTCTAGGTTATGCATAGTTCTATAATAAAATAAATCTTAAAGAGAACATTATTCAAATAGGATCAGAGGTCAAAGAAAGATTATTTTGAACAAGATTTCAGTTACCTAATCTGATATAGCATGTTATTGCAAAGTTGTACATGTCAAATTTCTCATGTTAATTGAGAAATGATAAGAGGCTCAGAGGAACATGTCGCTGAACGGGAACATGTAGTATTGGTCAATTTCCATTAACCATTAGAACACTGTGACAGACTAATGATGAAGTCAGTCGACACCCCCGCCTCTTCATGTGTTGCTATAGGCAGACATATGTGTTTAGTCTATTAAAAGAGACAGCCGGCATGCTTTAGGGAGCTGACCCTGGGGCTGGATGACAGTTTCAGTTACACTAACACATCAGCCATACTCCACACACTGCACTAACACCACACTTCACACACAAACACTACTGCACTGCCAACTTTGTCTCTAACTCACCTATGGTCCATCATGTCCAACCAGACATGTCCAAAGTCTAATATGACCACTGCTTTCTGTGATTTATATGAATGCTATATTTGGCCCTGAAAGGTTTGAACATTAAATGCACAATACTAGTCAATATTAGAAAAAATAATAACATTCCTTCTTTACAGTTTAAGATTCTTACAAGAACCTCATGGTGTCCTGTATTTGAGGTCTCGTGATTGGCACCATATTAGTGAGTCTTTCTGACCCTGGCACATGGCAGACGAAAAAAAAAGAACCAGGAAAAAGAATGACAACAATGAAAATGAAAAAGAGAGTAGTGACGGCTCCACTTTGGAAGACATCATGCATTTCTGTGGTATTTAGTGCAAGGGGCTTTAAGGGCTTAGCATTTCCGTGAGGCTGTGGCCTGCGTTTTGACTGGGACAGAGGAGACCAATTAGGCCATTAATGTGAGTGCTGACGGGTGGATTACTCCCTTGGCTTGCCTGGGCCTTTAAAACAGGCAGTAATAACAATAAGCCACTAATATTCAGGCTCTTAAAGGGACAGCTGGAGTGAGCGAGGAGACTGTTTCTGCATTCTCATCCCAAACATAAACTGTAAGTCACTCAGAGCAGTGCTGGCGTCATCAGTAATGTCCTTCACAGCTGCCTGTTCAGAACTGAAGCTGACAAACAGGCTTTTGTGCACTTCCTGATATCTGTGTGTGAACTCTCCACATAGTATTCTGTTCTATTGTTCGGTCCTCAAGGAAGTTGTGCATTTTCAATCAAGCACAAAAATGTCTAAAGATTTTAGAGTAAGTTACCCCCATTTAGCAACACATGTCACACGCAAAGTTTGAGGAAAGTCAAGATACACATTCACACAGGAACGTCTCTGCTTCCTTGTTCTGGTTTAATGTTACATGTTTACGATCAGAGGTGAGCACTCAGGGCAGGGCATTTTTGCAGGTGCACTATTCAGCTTGTCTCGTCTACAGATCACCAGTGTCCACCCTGTCACTCAATTAGCAACATGCAACAACAAAACACACTCAAATGAATGTTCTCCCCTGCACTTGTGGTCATGACCATTGCTGGACCCCATGTAGTTAGGGTATTCTTTTACGTAGCTGGGAATGGCAGTGCGGAACCTGAGTAGAGCGAGCTCCTCTGGACAAAAGCTAAGGTTGCCACGGGGCTCAGGCGAAGGAAGCTCCAGCCTTGGCCTCAAGACCTGTGGGTCCTGGAGAAGACCCCTGACATGCAGGTGTTCCAACAGCAAGCACTTTGTCCAACCAGAGCCAGGCTACACTCCATATGGTGTATTCCGGGTACTGTGGCTCTGTGCTGAACCACTGTTAGGAAAATTAGGAAAGTGCTTTTAACATTTTCAAAATATTTGATGTGTCATGTGTTCCAGACATATGGAAATTGAATTTCCCATTCGGCTCGTCTCAATACATTTTGTTAGTGTTCTTTAAATACATTGGGAGACTAAGGCGTAATACGTTCTAACCTCGTCCAATCCACGTCGGGTCATGAATCACACATTCCCATTGCCCACTCCAGTCAAGCACAAGCCAAATCACCATGACTGTTGCAAAGTGACAACATTTGCTGTCAATACCAGACAACTACCTACCAATAAAACTATGTTGTGAGCTCTTAGAGAATTTTTTTTTAGATTTATGTTAGTAATTATGAAAAACAAAATCTTGTTTAAAGGCTGAGGTTACACCAATATGAAACCCTGATCCCCTGGTGCAACAGTTGTGGCTCCTCAGCACCTGGCTCTACTAGTGTGTCATATCACAGATAATCATATTAACCTAATCAGCCTCAAATCAACACATCCATGCTGACCCCTACACAACCTCCTGACCCAGCCACAGAACCCTCATGAGGGATCAGACCATCAACTTATCTCTTCTGAAAGCAGCACCACCCCCAGTTACCCAAGGCTCGAGTCAACACTGAGGTAAGGCTGTGTGGCTGTGAACTCATTCCCCTACCCTTCATATATGGGTTACTCTAAATGTATACATACAAGCAGGAGACATGAGTGTGGTCTGCATTTCTCTCCACAGTTCCCATCATACAAGCTGATGTTTATGTACATGTTTGCATGTTGCGTGTTTACCCTCTCAGAATCAGATTTAAAGCTGATTTACAAACTGTTTTATATCTATAAAAACCTTTATATGTGTGAAAGCAACTGTACAAGAGTAGTATTTGGACAGTGCCATATTGAAAAAAAAAAAGATATGAGGGTATCCTCTGTCATCTCTCTAACTCTCACTAGTTTTCACTTTAGCTCCATGTCTCCGTGCATGAGATGGGGTCAGGCAGAGGTTAGTCAAATACAGTGGGCTTAGCCTTTCCACACTGCCCATTAACTATCAAAACATATTTGATCGCAAGCCAGAATGAGAGCACCCTGCTCTAGGTGAAAAAGCTTTCCTCCTTGTGATAACTTTTTATTTGGGGAAGGTAAAAGAAAAGAGAGCTAAAACAGCACACTTTTTATGACCTTCAAGGTTTTAGACTTTTTAAATTTATCCAAAGATGAACTGAACACCACATCTTGTGTACCAATATATTATGCTATTTATAAGTATTTATTTATAGTATTTGATTGCATTTGAATAAAAAAGTTGAATAACTAATACATATGGATATAGATCAAATGTCAGGTGTTAGTGTTGAAATATGACATACGGACTGGACACTTCAACCTGTACCATAAAGGCTGAAAGTGTAACATGACCACAAGTAAAATAACTATTACTACTGCTTCAGCTCTCATATTCACAGCTTCTGTAAAGACTATATTCACACGGAAATACTGTACATGTTTAGTTTGTGCTGATGATGTAATAGGCTACATCTCTGTAGGTCCCAGTGAGCAGACAGACGTGCAGCTTTGTCCCCACTTCCAGTCTCTCTAATGTTTTTCAGTCATAATAAATCTGGCTCTGACTTTCTAAAGCAAACAATGCTGTGAGGACTGAGTCCTCCAATAACACTTTGTCAGTTCCAATCAGGCCTGAAATATGACTCAACTGTCTGTGCCTCCACCAGCAGTCGCCTTTCTCCTTGTGCTTTCGGCTAGTATTTTACAACACTTAGCAATTAGATCAGAGAACAAAGGATGGCTTTGAGTTTGAGTTTAAGACAGTTAAAGATAAAATACATAAAAAAAATATTTATATGAAAAAGTACAAATATAAAGAAATGTATTTATTTGTTATATAATACATTAAAGTTATAGTTATATACAAAGCCATATTTCAGTTTTGACTAGTAGTAGGGCTGTAGATGTGGTGCAGACAACAGCTATCAAGATTAGGATCAGATGCAAAAACTATAAAAGAAGGACAACATCTCTAACAAAGAAGTTATACCTCTCTATACTTTTCCTCTCTGTTATTGTACATATAAATCCTTATAATCCTAATACATTAATTGGCCAACCAAGACTCCATCAACCCATTTTATCTAACTAAACGACTAAAGGACTCCAGCCCAAAGGAGAAGTATATTTTCTTTATCTTTATAAATAGTTTCACTCCTCCTTCAGAACTTGCCTGAATGACTTGCCTTTATTTGTTGGGTGCCTCTTTTCTTTCAGTGGAGTGTACTCGCTGGTTGTGGCTGATCAGTGTTGCCATTCCCCCCTGGCCCTCAGCCCCACAGGTCCCCATCCCACATGCAGACTGGAGGAGACCATCAGGAGCAAGCATGTTCTCTTCATGCATGATTAGTGCTGTTGAGAACGGGGATAGACCACCTCAAAGAGACAGAGAGAGAGGTTATGACTTCAAAGTCCTGCCACTGCTCCCCCCACACACATAAGTAATACTTGGCTGCACATGCACACCGGCTACAAACTTAATATAAACGCAGGCCAACTAGGGTATAAACACACAGGAGGAAATGTTAGAGCGGCCGGAGGGCAGCTTCTAACTGGTATCACTGGTGAATGATTGACCGAGGTGGAGTGTGTGCCCATTCACTGAGAAGGTAGAGCCTTGTCATGCACGCTTTCATCTTTAGCTTCTGATCAGCAGAGTCATCTTTTTGCTGTGTACAAGACATGGAGATATGAGCAGATATGAGAGAGTGTGGGCAGTAATTAATGTTCACAGTAAGTACATATGTCTTTTATGCCTATGAAGAATATTGTATTCTTGTTAATGAAGCTACTGAATAAAGAAGGACGTGGTAGTGAAATGCTATTATATTTTATACTTTTGGGGAATAAAAAAACATCAACAACAAAATGATCTTATTCTTAAAAAAAGATATTCCAGTATCAAAGGCACAGTATATAAGATAAACAATGCAAAAATTTGAAAATATAAATATGCACCAAATTCAGTCTGAGGCACAATAAATGTGTACCACCTCTCTACTTAAATTAGATGTTGAGGAGCTACTGGGAAGTTAAAACCAAACTTGGTAAGAAAATGATGTACTTTTTGTATTGCAATATAATCTATAAAACTGCAAAAACATTTGGACTCAAACACAACGCAGCACTTTTTTGTCTCTTTTTGACACAATCTAAACATAACAGGCAGAGAGCCAATTACACCAGGCCACCCCACTTCCTGGATTATGAAGCTCCACCTCGATGTGACAGAGTAGACAGTGCTTGTGTAACCTTTGACCTCACTAATGCATTAATTGAGAGGAAAGTATGTGCAGGCCCATTTATTGTGATGGAGAGAGTTGGTAATTGCCCAGTGACCCAAACATTCACCCCGGTGTTGCCCTCTAGTGCCAATCAGCCCCAAACTTTGTGTCAGACCTGCTGCTGTTCAAGAGCCTGTCCCCAAGCTTCTCTGCTGTTATAATTGAAAATATTTTAGTAACATAGAGGTTTTAGCTTATCTCTGCCATCAGTGGAGCCAAATAGGTGTGTATAAATGGTAATGTTCAAATCGATTTTAAGGACCAAGATTTTTTTTTTAATCATTGCATTTATATAACGCCTTTCATGACACCCAAAGTGCTTTGCAGAGCAGTATTCCCTCACTCCACACTCGGTGGTGGTAAGCTACTATTGTATCCTCAGCTGCCCTGGGGCAGACTGATGAAAGCGAGGGGTGATGGTGAAACAGAAAGCCAATGTGTTCCAACAATGCCTATAGCCTATAGCATTTCTTTAGTATGTTTGTTAATAAAGAGAGAGAGCAACTTTATAAATGTCATTATTACTCATTATTATTTGTATTAAGCAAACTTCCTACATACCTCATGTTTAATTCAGAGATGCATTCAGATGATTGGCAAAATTAATAGTAAAAACTGTATCTTAAAGTACAATCCTACCATGACAACTAAGTGGTCCCATGCGGCCTACACTTGAGGACAGCCCCCGTGGGATCCCAAATGCATTAAGAAATTAAAGCTTCACCCTGGGATCTTTTGGTGCCCGGTCTTAACCTGGAAGTTCATATGAGTGCATAGGTTCACTTCTAAGGCCAGTAATTGATAGGCCCAGTCTTCGATCCCCCCGCTCGGCGCCTTCTGTTGACCCTGATCCTACCCACTACTATATTCGTCTAAAGCAAATAGTCCTTCATGATTACTTTTCATATGTTTTCCATCAAACATTCTGACGTCAGTTCAGAAAGGCTATAAGTTGATTCTTGTGTTAAAGAGATTGCTGAGCGGAAACAATGTGAATACTGAACAGAAAGCCAAGCTCGACAACAGGAAGTTTGCTTTTCGATTGGATCAGTGCATGTTGCTTTGTAGCACTCTAAATGGCAGCACTAATAATAATGGCTGGCAGTAATTTATACCAGAATGATTGCACGTTATTTTTGTTAGATTCTGAGCTATGGCTTGTAGGGTCACTGACTGTTCAGTAATGAGGGGGAAAATAATGCTTTTTAGGAAAGGGAACAAACTACTCTTATGGGTAATTTTTTGAACACAATATTAGGAGTTAAACTCTGTATGAATAACACATTGTTGTGTAGGAGTAGTCATGCCACCACAATCACAAAAATGTAAATTATGTGACAATTTTAGCCATATACTGATCGGTTACAATGAAATCAGTTTCCAAATGTACATTCATAATTAATACATACTTTTTTCTGCAATTTTGGATGCTGTATTGTGTTGAACTGTGGACCATAGTGTTAGAGTATTATAGGGTATAATTTTTGGTGTATTTTGCACACGACCATTTGACAAAATTACGGCATAGTTTTTCAACTCAATGTCTGTGCATTTGCATAAAAAAAATTATGAAGCTTGTTTTTTCAGCATTTTGGCCCCACCATTTCCTTTTCATGTGCAGTCACCTATTCCATATCTGGCTAATACACTTTCCCCCATCTGTAAAGTTTATTTTTGTAACTTTATTGGTTTCCCGCAGTGAGCCAGGTAGAAGTGAAGGGAAGTCATTACAGCTTAGTGCCTGAGCCAGGCTGCTTCCATCTACACAGTCAGGAGAAAAGTAGAGAATGTCGGCACATATCTCTCCGTTTCCATCAGAACGCTGTCTTCTCCCGAGACGCCATTTGTGTAGTAAACATCTTAAAAGGTTCCCTTGGCTCCTCGCTCCCCTTTCTTCTACCACTATTTATTTTTATTCACTCCTTTTTTAAGATTTGGTGTGTCTCATTTTTTAAACTGCTTGACTCCTAAAATACAGATATCACAGTTGAGGCCCCATGAGTTTTTGAAAAATGAGCATATTACTTCCGACATCTCCCTTTCCTTATTTTCTTTTCTTTCTTTTTTGTCACAATAAATATTTCCATTTATATGCAAATTATTATCTACTGACCAAGAATGGATAAAAAGTGGCCATGTTTTCATTGTGATGGAGGAAAGAAGTATATGCAGAGCAGCCAAAGCAGCTCCTCATTTAAAGAGTAAATAATCTCCCATTGCATTCTATTATTTATACCCCTGGCTTGAAAGGAACTGTATTAACTTATAAGTTATAAGTAGTTAGAAGTTACTTACTCTAAACTGCGGGGGGAGTGGTGAGCCCGCGACGCACTGCTTAGCTGACTTCCCCCCAAATTGCTGACATAATTACATGAATGTAATTTTTTATGACTCACAGAAAATCTTGGCATTTTCACTGAAGCAGATAATTAGACTTGGAATAAAGCAGGGGCGGAATAATTAATACATCAAAACTAGATGAACTTTTTCTAATTATTTTTATTTAATCTCCATTCTAATTATTGTTCTAGTCGGCTGAGCGAGATTGCCTCTCTCATTCAGGGTGTGAAATGCACCCGTAGCGCTCAATCCTCACCCAGTGAAATATCAACTAAGCGTGGAGACAGGAAATCACAGGGCGCCCACCACTCTCTCCCCCCTGCACCACTCTCCCCTCTCCTCTGATTGAACTGTAATTTAAATTTCTCCCATTGCCAACAAACAATTTACATGCACCTGCCAGGCACTTAAATAATTATTTATTTATGACTTCTCCCCATCTGCAAAAAGTGTGTGGCAGTAAATATTTCTGTAGTTTTTAAATGAGTTTGTTAATTAGTTTAATGTGGTTTGGATAGCGCTTGTGATTCTCTCTCCTTATCGCAGCGCATTAAAGAGCAACACTGGGCTCAAAATAACTCAAGGAAATCAAGTGGGTGTGTGGAAGGAGCTGCTGACCACAGAGTACATTTTCCCACTTATCTGTGGTGTCACTCTACTGAGAAGCTGTCTCTTAAAAGGAATAGTACATCTGATAAAGCTGCATTTAATGCTGATGTTAACAGAATTAATGCTCCCGCACACACACACACACACACGGACACACACACAGGTGAATAATACACATTATAGTGTATTTTTACTTTTAACTTTGCACACTGCTTTATTTCTCCGGTCACTCAATATTTATATCGCAACTTTTAAAGTAATAAAAAACAAAAACATTTTGGTTATGAATTCATGAAATGAGGTGTGAGAAGTGTGTGCGCAGTGCATTTGGCCAAATCCTTTTATTTCTTTTTTTGCAAATGGTGTTTATGCGCAACTTATACTTTGCTGTATTGGCTAAAGTGAAAATCAAATACATCATTAAATTAATTACAAATAAATCCACAAAGCACAAAATATGATATAAACAATGTAACACAACCAACAACAAACACCACCAGTGCTCAGTTACGGAAGATCACACACTCACACATACCCATACGCCTTTTAGACAATCCATGCCTAAAACTAATACTTTCATAGATAAGGAAATCATTTTCAAATGCACAGGTAAAAAGATGAAAGCAAGATACAGTAAAACTATTTTTTTTTCAGGAGTAATTTCAAAAAAGTTAAAAACTGATAGTATATATGGTAAGGGAAGAACAGTCAAGTAAAAACCTGAACTTTTCTATCCAAGAATAAATAAAGTATCACCAACAAAAGAGTAAAATGAGATGAATAACTCACCAGTTCTCCCTGACAGCTCATTAAAAGCGGGCTATTGGAGCACGCTGGTCTGTCTCTTTGTGAAGACGCTCAGCACACGATGAATCTGATGCTCAGATTGCATAAAGAAAAAAGGAAGAAACAGAGATTAGGAACTAATGCAAGTCAGCTAAATAAAATATAATAATAATTTACAAAAAAAATCTGTATTCATTAGTGGCATGAAATGAAAATAATTCTCGCTTTTCGTCTAAATCCACATTTCTTATTAGACTGTGCATATTCACTAGATTAAAATTGCCGCTTGATTAATACACAAAACAAGATCAGATTTAATTAACATCAGATTTAATTGAAGCCCAACAATTCTTTTTCCACACTCCCTGTTCAGATAGATGCCACTGTGAGCTTCAATAATTAATCAAATGTAAAGCGCTGTCTTTCACCAAAATAAAACTGATGTGTATTTCACGCAGCCAAATCTCCCCATTTAGGAAAAATATATTAAAGTTATTATTATTCCTTTATATAGATTACAAATTCAACAGAGAAATAATTTGGGAATAATTTAATTAAAGAGATAATAATGTTTGAATAAAGACCAAAATGCCTGTGTATTTTGACCCTGTTTGAATAGATTTCACGACTGGGGTGTGTGTGTAATTTGCTTGATTCTTGCAACATCTATTTGTGAATATCCAGACGAGAACCTTAATCTAGATTAGCAGCCATCGGAAAAGAGAGCTCATATCCGGTTTAATGAAATCATATTTGCTCGCACACAGCCTCAAAGCCTCTTAAAACTGCTCTATTTACATGGTTTCACACAGAGAAGCTCAAACCAGCGCGATGCAAAAAATCCAAAGTCATTTCCACAGCGTTTTTTCTGCTGTGAGTGGCAAGCTGTCGATTTGATTCTGTGTGATGTGACTCTAAGTTTCTTATTTCTTGTTTGTGCAACTTGATATTCTGTTCACATTTAGTTGTGAGATCATGATGAAAACCTGATAGCATCCTCTTATCGCTGTGTTGTATTATTTCTATGGGCCAATATTTTTGGTATTATCAATGTAATCTTGAGTATCAGCTAGGTGTATGATGTGTGTGAGTTTGCTGGCTCCTGTTTTGCTCTGTAGAACCACATGTTCAAGGCGAGGAGAAATAGAAGCCGAGCCAGCAGTCTCTCTACTGGGTCAATACTGCCACCATGTGCTCAGAGGAAGCAACATTGAACCTAAAGGTTAATACACAAATGCAAAGTGTTACCCAAACTACCACAGAAGGTAAGTAGAAGTCCATCACAGTTTCTGTTGATAACATTGTGTCAGTCTATTATTGCAATCATGTCAGTAACATTAGCTGAGCATCCATCCACTGGTTAGTGACTGGTATTTGACCAATGTTCACGTGCCAAATGGTTGCAACTGTCTGTCATACACTTTTATCAGAAACCTTCCATCAAGTAAACATGGGTACGGTATATTTAACTCGAATTAAAGAAATGTATCTATCTAAAGATTGTGAAGTGTTCGAGAAATATGAGAAAAAGACTGATGAAAAAATGATTTTCTGTACAAGGTGTTTTGAAGACTTCTTTGCCTTTTGAGATTAATATAAGTGTATTTATTTTATTTTATTTTTTTATCCACCTCTGATTTGCTTGCATGAATTTGTTTGTTCTTAGCAAAAGATTTGTATTCGTATTGGGAGCATTTTTTCTGTTAGCATTCTGGCATTAAGCCGCTGTTGGCGCCATCAGGATGAAGGCTGCACGGTTGGTCTGACATTACCTGTGCGGGCATCCTGTGTGGCTGCTTTATGAATTAGCTTTTTTGTTCTGATTTTCTGCTCCACTCATGTCTTTGAGTACAGGTCCTGGCCTAAAGTGAGATGGTGCAGTGGGGGTTAGAGCCACACCTCGCCATACACCCCTCACCTGGACATGACCTACAGGCTGTTTTTAGAGCACTCCTTTATCTCCATGGTGATGGAGCGCGCTGCTACGACTGTGGAATGAAAACAGGTTGGCAGAGCAGACAGACAGGAGTCAAGGATGTAACGTAACACACCAAGCCTGAGCAGCCAAGTAGCCAAACCAGTGACCTGCAACATCTCATCTAGAAACGCACAATTAAAAAGAAAGTCAGATCCTTCAACAGTCCTCTCACACTGTAGGATCATTTACAGTGCATTTTAAAAATGTTAAAACATTTTATGTAAACTGTGATGGGGTTAGTGTTGTTTGGCCGCTGCTCTGTGAGCTAATGCATTAAATGACTATATCCTGACATCCATTCAGATGAATTTGAGTCATGAGTTTAATCATTTTAGGAACTTTTCTGACAAGCTCACCTCTTCACCTGTCTAAGCCACACCTTGATTCCAGGCAAACTCGTAGCCAGTGAGTCAATCCTTCGCATGTACTCAGAAGTACCACTCAACCAAAACGTTCAACTATTCCAAGCATGTGTTCAACTCAAGTGTTGGGCCATTGTGTGGAGTGGAGAGGCTGTTGTTCCAGTCACTAATCTGACAATCACATGATCCAGTGGGCTTTAACATGAGGTAAAGGGAATGATCTGATGCAGTAGTAAAAGACCATATTTCTGCACCAGCCTGGTTCATCTTCTACCCTCTGTTTTATCATCCCTATAGGCTGGCCCCAAACCGCGGGTTCAATTACCCATCATGCCCTTGACCTTGGAGGTCAGCTGCTTTGGAGGATAAAGCCTTAGATGTCCGGGGAGAGGGAGAGGAATAGAAAGTGTGAGGGCGGATGGGAAAAAGGGATTGGGAGTTGGAAGGGTTGAGGTGCAGAGATGGATTGTGGGTAGGAGAGAGTGATGTGAGTGAGGCAGAGTGAGGCCTCAGCCCTGCTCTCTTATCTCTCTAGCTTGGTGGAGTTTTAAATTATTCATTCCCTGCTGCTCCCGCCGACTTACACATCTCCATCACACGGCTGCCCGCATCCACCCAGGGAACAGGCGGTCGCCACGGCAACCTTATCGCAGATCGCAGATTTCGGCTCCAGAAATGAAATAAAAGAGGAAATTGGCTGTATTAGCATAAGAGGAGTCAGCCTGGAGTTGAATACACACATCAGCCCCACCAGCCCCATGCACCCCCCACACCCCTTCACTGCTCCCTCTCCCCCAAGAGCTCACAGCGTGCCCCCCGCCTCTCCTTATCAGCAATGTATGATCGCTACTCTCTCTTTCTATATTTTTTTTTCTAATTCCACTCCCTTGACAACCCCTCTCCACCACCCACCACCCATCACTGGAGCGGCTGCCTCTCCCACCTCTCCATCGCTCTTTGTTCCTTCTTGTGCTCGGAAAAGAATGGGGCGTTAAAAAGGGGAGGGAGAAGGAAAAAAAATATATGGTGGTGGCACTGACCTCTGACCTTTATAGAGAGGCGTAAACAATAAGCAATAACCTGGGAGATGTGACTCAGGCGACTGACTGACAGCGCACTTTATTTCCTGTCCAATAGGACCCTTTTCCTCTCCTCATCGTGTTTTATTATTGCATTTTTTTCCTGTTTTTCTTTGTGTCCATCATTCATTGACTGTCTGACGAGTCCACTGGGATCTCGATCAGTTTTGACCTTAACAAACTCCATGAGAAATGTGTTGGTCTTTCTGTCTGCACAAACGAACCAGAAAATACAGCAACGTTCACATTAACATCCTGAGTCAATACACAATCTCCTATAGCCATCAGCAATCTTCTATCAATGTGAAGCTGCAAAGAGCCATGGACAATGCAGACTCTTTAGGGGACACCTATAAATGTTTTTCACTATAGCAGCTATTCTACAGCTAACAAGTTCACCATCAAACTCCTCCTTTGCCTCCCCCTTCCCCTTTTACTAATTGAAGTTAAACTGCTGAGAAATCGTCACCCTGTCGGCCCACATATGGTTATAAATGTCAACACAGACTGACACTCCCCCAGGGAATAAAGAGCCTGTTTGTTATGATAATCATCTTCCTCCCTCTCAAAGATCCTCTGCAAATCAAACCATTAGGGGGGCATAAAGGGACAATACCGCCTACCATAATCGCTGCTGGCACTATTGTCATCATTATTGGAACTGACGTTGTTTTGAAAAACCAATGTGTTATTTAAAGTCTCAGGTGTCCACAGCATACAACAAAACCAAGAAATGAGGAACTACTCAATGGTGATTTCAAACAAAAAGTATGAAGATTACTCAGCCATTTACATCTGTAATAAAGACAATGCAATTTCAACTTTTTAGAAGAACACAAAATGAATTTTTATTCATGCTTTTGTTTAATTTCATCTGTTCATCTCAACATAATATTGAGGAGATTGAGATTTCTTCTTGGGGCGTTATCTCTGAAAGGCCTCCTTCTGCTCGTGTGTGTCCCCACTTTGTTCTCCAAGCCCATAATCTGTTTTAAGTGCTGAATACTTTGGAACAGTGAAGAAAAAGGCCTTAACATGAACACAGGCCAGGCACACAGTGCTCCGCTCCTATCCTAGGTGGTCCTCTAAAGCTTTGCCTTTCCAACTGTTTGTGCTGGTATGGTTAGAGGCTCATCACAGCCTACATATAATTTCACATGAGCTATAGAAACACTTAGCGCCTGTGGCTCTGTCCCTCCTACACAGTCTGCTCAATCCGTTGTGTAGGATTGCTCCAGAGCTGATGCATAGTGTTTGTGAGAGCGGGAGCATGCAGTGTATGCACATCGAATACACAGGGTGTCACCAACGGACTTGGTAATACTAAGTGACAGGCTGAGACTGAAGACAAAGATAATCCATCTCCATTCTAAAACCAGTAAGTGTTGCCCCCTCCGTCTAGCGCTACCCCATTTCTCCAGAGCACCAATCTACTCTCTGGCCCAGAGCAGATAACCAGCGAGGAAACAGGAGCGGGACAGAACCAATCCCAAAGGGTGTCCCGGAACAGTCGCTCCACCACAGCCCATGAAGAGTGGGTGCAGAGGCCCTCATACCCCTCTGCTTTGTGAGCAACAGCACTGCACTCTGTTCCAGCCCTTAGGGCCCAGGCAGGAGGGGACACCATCTTTTCTTGTCCGCTTGGACACTATTGGTCACACTGGATTTCAAGAGCAGGCTGAGCAGAAGTACCCAATCCTACAGCCTTTTAAAAAGTGAAGGAGCCAACCATTTAAAGTCCTGTTTGGAAAGACCTGGTTTGTGGTGAGCAGTAGATACAGACATCAGAACAAAGAGGACTGAGAAATATGGCAGTATAAACTACAGCTTTGAGCTTGAGCTTTGTTTGCTAATTGGTAGATTAGTTCTTTCCATTGTCTAAATAAATAACCAGACTTGTCAGATGGAAGGCCTCTTTTAGATCCAAGTTTACAAACTGTGGTAAAATCAAATTTTCCACCTGCTAAATTACAGGGTTTACTTGAGGTAAGTAAGAAATGGATAAATATTAAGTATGCTCTACATCAAGGGAGAACAGGGTGGCTTATTGTTTATATGTTGAAAATATAGGTCCAACTGTTGTGTCATAGACAATTAATGATGAGATTCACTTGTTGAACATTCAAGTCAACATTCACTTGCTGTTAAACAGTAGCAAATGAGCAAGTCATAGATAGAAAAGCATGTAGCATGGTGTGTGGACTTAAAACAAACAAGTGTCTAGAGCCATAAATTGTGCCACTATCTGTGCTCCAGTCTAGGGCACCATTGTGTTGTGTTATCAAAGGTTATTGTTGCTGGACAGCCTCTTGGAAGATATTTCCTGGTCAGAAATCAAAATCACATTGTCTGGATGGAGGTTGGTGTTTGAACAGAGGGATTATGGGACGAGAAACAATGACGAATGGACAGTGTAAGAGGGGAAAAGCTGAGATAAGACTAGAGTGGGTGGACACTGGCAATACTTTAAAAAGACATGAGTGCGATTTTCAAGTTGAAGCTAGAAGCTTTAAGTGAAGATGCTATGTGGACTGAGCCTCATCCATTGTCTTATTCAATAAAAAAACATTTCACATAGCACTGTAATTGGTCAGATGAGAAAGTTAATTTGCCTTTGTTTTTTGAAGAAGAGTTTGACAAGAATAACTATTCCCATGAGTAATGACACAATATTTTCCTCCCATTAGTTCAGAAACTATGTTGAAATTAAATATACAGATAGTACATAGTGCCCAGTCCAGTTTGCCACATCAACAACAGTCATGCCATCTTGCACACACACACACCTTTGTAATCTGCACTGCACTGGCAAATATATAATAATACATAATACATTTCATTTATTAGGTGCCTTTCTGGACACCCGAGGCCACTTTACGACAACATAAACACATTAAGTGTGATTTAAAACATACAGTTAAAAGCCTACAGGTAAAGTGGGACAATATGTCTCTTACATTTCCTATAAAGCGCATAACACATCAGGAACACTGCATATGATACATCTAGCAAGTCAAAGAATAGAATAAGCTTAAATAATAATTTTCATAAAGTCACCTGTAATGGTTTTCACTTCACAGGCGTGCCCTGTGAAGCTTAATCAATGTGCAGAAGTGTACAAAGTGTACAAACTTCCTGTATCAGTACTCAGTGATATCACAAGGTGGAGTGTTTTCAGTTCAAAAAGTTTTGTGTGTAAAACATGTGTGAATTAAACAAAACAAAACTCCAGGCAGGGACGTGCACAGAAACTTTGTGGGGCAGTTGCTCTGACATGAAGAAAGAGCGTAAAACGAAATGTTAGAATTAGAAACATCAGAAGACATGCAGCTTAGTTTGCCTTCCACGAAATGAGCAGACTGTCCTGTCTGGAGCAGGGCTCTACGCTAACTTTTTTTTTCAGGAGCGCATGTGCCCCTAAGTTAAAAATTTTAGGAGCACAGAAAAAAAAATGGGGGCACAAGTAGGTTTTCATTTCGAACGATTATTACAGTGCAGAACTTGCGCACACCAACTTATTTGAATTAATTTAATACAAAAAACAAAATAATTATTATGACTGTACTTTTCCTGCATGATTGCAATGTTTTTATAAATATATCTTCATTTTATCTGATTAATATTTAGACTTAAGCCAAACAAACTGTTCTGCACTGAAACACTGTGGGCCTTTTTGGACCTTCACCCACAGTTTAATAAGAACCTCTTCTTTAAGAGAACTTCCACTGCACTTTACACAAAACTGTTTCAAAGTGAAAAACATAGGTAAGATTTTTAAACCTGTATTTTCAAATTCCTAGGTGAAGTTACTTTCTCTTACTGGTTTTACAGTGGTTTTTAGCCTCTGCACATTTACCAAACTAAATTGTGACAGAGTTATTTGGCATTTTCTTAGGCAAACTTCAGCCCACATATCACCTGCTCTGTGTTGTGGGTCTGCTCTGTGCGGACACTGACAGAAAATTAGTATTGGCGTATTTGACGTGAGGCGGAAGGATAGGTGGGATACCTGCCCTGTGACGCACGTTGGTACACAAGGGTGCGCGCTGTGGACAAGCCGCGCGCTGCGGAGCCTGTGCTGACGGGCCGCACAGTGTCTGCGGGCTCCAGTGCACAGGCCGCAGAGAGACGTCCCGTGTGGTCACGCACACCGGTGCAAGTTTATTGCAGCGGCCGTAATGAAATATGATCACACTCAGTATTCAGACCTTGAGTCCGTGATAAGACCGAGTCCAAATGCGCTCGAGACAAGACCAAGACAAAGCTCTCGCTTTAGCTGAGAAGGAAGTCCAGCGGCGTGGGAGTGTTTACTGAGTGGTGGGACAGGTGTGGGTACTACTGCGGGGCGCTCCTCGTTGAAGGGGGCGTGGGTGTGTTTTGAAGCGGAGTTTGTTCGTATGAGCGTATCAGCGCACACGCGGAGCTCGTACGCTGGGGTCAGCGCTCGCGCTGGGAAAGCGTGCGGCGCTTTAGGGGCTCCAGGCTTGGGCACGATTCTAAAGTCCTAGTGCGAGTTTGCCCCTAATGTTTGATACATTTAGAACGTTTAACTTGTCACGTTACGTCTGTGCGCAGTTCTCCTTACTGTGGCTGTAGAAGCACTCGCACTGGTGCGACTGTTTTATTTTCCTCGTTCGCACGACGAAATATTTACTCGCAAATGCGAGTGAAATGGGCGCACTGTAGAGCCCTGGTCTGGAGGAATAACGTGCGGCTCGTCTGCAAGCGAGTGAGCTCAGCTGTCTGATTATTTAGGCTAAATGTGGCAAAAACTGAACCTGGATTTATTCACATTTTTCATAAAACTTGATGATGATCATTTGTTCTACATCTCAAGCTCACCTTTCCAACACTGTCAATGCAGATGCTCTATCCACGACAACCGGGACAATCTCTTCACATGTGACGCACGACCAGGGCATCCGGCGTTTTTGCGGCACGTCTTCAGGCGTCAGTGCAGTGCGAATCTGTCGTTGAGGCGGCGCGTTTTCAACGTTCAGGCATCGGCGTCAGAATGACTGAAAAAGCTGAACTTCTGGCGTCAACCAATCAGGGACACTATACAGAACTATACAGAAGAAGGCTCCGGAGCCTGAAGGCCTGCGCGGTCCGGTGCTCTACGGGACCGGGGCAAGCTCTGTGAGGCCAGGGCTAGCTCCGCGGAGCCGGGGCTTATGGGTAATCTCTTCTTTGGGCGCAGGCTCAGGTGCTGGTGACCTGCGTGAAGTTGGCCCCCCATCAAACGCAAAACTACACAAAAACTATGTCAAACTATGTGCTTCGTTTATGCTGTTTTGTGCTGCAAAAAGTTTCGTTTGTGCTTCTTTAGTTTTGGAGAAATTAACGATTCTTTTATCGTTCAAATTGGGGTCAGCCAGGCCCCTCAGGAAGCTTCAAAATGCACTAAAACAGTCCAAAATGGTGTCAATGGTTTGTGCTTCGTTTGTGCTGTTTTGTGCTGCAAAAAGTTTCGTTTGTGCGATTCTGGTTCTTAAGATATTTGCAGTTTTATTTTCGGCCGATGATGTCATCCGGCCCCTCAAAATGTGAAATAGCCTCAAAACAGGAAGAACATTATAGAAAACTTTGTATTTCATTTGTGCTGTTTTGTGCTGTGACAATTTTCATTTGTTCATCCATCCATCTTCTCCCGCTTAATCCAGCTGGGTCATGGGGGCAGCTTGCTGCCCAATTCTCATAGCACCTGACCCCCCCCTATGAACCTCTCTGCATGAGATGGCAGGATGCCTTTTGTCAATAAATAATATCTCCTTAATACCAGCAAGAGAAAAAACAAACAAACAAACAAACAACAAAAACACAAGTAAGTAGGGTACACAAGTACACTGGGAGCTATTACCTCAGCTGCATGTTTTTATTTATTTATATATTCAGTTGAATTTGCCAGATGCATCACTTATGATCCAGTTCATTTTTGATTAAGTCTGTTTTAATTCTGATCACAAACTCCAATGTATTCATCACATTTGAAATATACAGACTTTGTTATTTTATTTAACAATGCACTTTTATCTGAGGGTTTATGAGTGAGATGATTAAGTGTGTGCCCGGGCGACCGAACCTGCAACCTTCTTGCCACTCAGCCACCGTGCCGCCAATTTTCATTTGGGCGAGTATATTTCTAAAATTATTAATTATTATTTTTGCTGTAATTATAGGAAGTCATTTCCGCTCAGCTGACGGCGGCAAACTCCACAAAACTAGTGGCAAAAATGATCTCAGGCTGTGGAAAAGTCTGTATTATTATATAAAATATGAATCAAAACCAAATTACTAAAGACTGTCACAGACTTTTCCACAGCCCGAGATAGTCTTTGCCACTAGTTTTGCAGTGATGCAGCATTATAACAGACATTTTAAAAACAAGTGCAGGTTATAGGCCCTTTAAATGAAAAACTGTCCAAACTTTGGAAAGATAGGGAATGAAGCTTAGATGAAAGTTAACTTCTGCTTTGTAGCTCTCACATTCTCTTGAGTGCACACATTATTTCATGCACTTTGTTAGCCAAACATAAGTGCACAACACAACAGCATGTAGGCGTGATGTTTTGGACTAGCCTGTGGCCTCTCTCTCGTTGCTTTTAATTACTGTGGGCATTGTGGGACGGCAGAGACAGAGTGGACCCCAGAGATTGTGGTTCCACTGGTGCCTCCCAACTGGCTTTTCCCTGTATACAACCTCATGCCAAGCTCTTCCAAATGGCCCCTTTTGCCACCCTGCCACCATGTCAGCGTAATAGACTAAAAAACACATGCAAGCACAGAAACACAGATTTAAAATAACCATTACAAAGCACACAAGCTGGTTTGCCTCTAACATACATGACTATTCACAAGAAACTTGTGAACTACTGTACTTAGTCTCTGATGTTTCCTTACTATGAGTATTTTAAGGCATTTTATTTTGTAACTCTTATTTCCTCAGCTCTGGCAGCTTTAAACAGCTCCCGTATCTGGGTCTGAAATCCTTTCCACCACACTGGTCCTACCAAAGCATGAGATGGCAGGATGCCTTTTGTGAATAAATAATATCTCCTTAATACCAGCAAGAGAAAAAACAAACAAACAAACAAACAACAAAAACACAAGTAAGTAGGGTACACAAGTACACTGGGAGCTATTACCTCAGCTGCATGTTTTTATTTATTTATATATTCAGTTGAATTTGCCAGATGCATCACTTATGATCCAGTTCATTTTTGATTAAGTCTGTTTTAATTCTGATCACAAACTCCAATGTATTCATCACATTTGAAATGTACAGACTTTGTTATTTTATTTAACAATGCACTTTTATCTGAGGGTTTATGAGTGAGATGATTAAGTGTGTGCTAAAAGGTAAAATACATTACGGCTCATTCTGACTTTGCAGAGCATTTCAATACCCATACCAGGAGACTAAATCTGTGGTTTCTCTGATTGAAGCACTGTTTTAGTAGTTTAGAAAGATGCTCGAGTGATAAACCAGTGCTTATGTAGATGATCCACTCCAGCCCTCCTTCTACTATTCCCATTCTCCTCTAAAACCAACATGTTGGATCTGCGTCTGGCTGCTGAGCCCCTCTACCTCAGGGAGGTCTGCTCTGATAAGCATTTAAAAACACTAATCTCCAGTCACTATCGCTCACAGATAACCCAGCTCCTTGGCAGTGATCAACATGGAGATTATGATGTGATCTGCAGTTGATCACTCCCTGTGATACCACAGTAGTGTCAAACATTATGTTTCACACAAATTTACTCTCTGGAAAAAATAAAACAAAAACAAAACATTACATCTATCACCATCTATCTATCCATCGAGTTGTGTTGTCGCAACATAACCTGTTTTCATACAAACTGGTCATAAAGTCCTATTTCAATATGAGTACATATTGCTCCTGGGCAAACTAGAGAGTACAAACTCGCATCTTTAAAGAGTATCCTGGTCCAACTGGGTCTATTTCCACTGTCGAGCAGATTCTAGGGGTGAACCAATGGGCTCCACTGAAATAGCTTTTTTTCCTAAGTGATATTCATTTATTTACATTTTATAGTTATACTTTTTAGCTTTAGCCACAATTTGACCTGGTTTATTTAGGCTTATTTCAGTATCACTATTTGTGGCACATTGCTTATGTTATTTAAGAAATCAAAACTCTGGTAAGCTGAAGAAACATGCATGTGTGGAGTGACTTTGATACTGCTCTTATAGTGGTATGCCCCCAGTTTAACACTAAACATTAAGTTCAGGTGCAGAAATCAATTTGTGGGCTTACTTGATTTAGTCAATTTCTGATTTACTATTGGTCATTATGGTATGGGCATGCCTGTGCTGCACATACACTAAAGTCTTGTTTTGTATTTCTCTCTCATGTCTGAGTTACCCTGGTGTAATGGAGCAGACAAAACATAAGTCTTAGGCACCTTTACATCAAAGCTCCTGCCTTCTTTATCACGTCTTCATCCTCAACCGATGTCCTCTCTTTGACCTTGTATCTCGCTTTTATCCAGTGATTACCAAAGACCATGACTGCCCCGCCCTCATTTTTCCTTTGCTCCTCCCCCTGTTCGTTCCTTTACACTTAGTGTGTGGGCTACTCAACAGGAGGTCATCTCCAGGTAACTCATGGTGCAGCTTGCAGTGTTAATCCAGCGAGTAACAAGACCAAAAGGACAAAAGAAAAATGGTATTAAGATGCGTGTTGGAGGGTGCTTACTATGGGGCAGAGTCCAACCAAATCATCATCATCATCATCATCTTCTTCACTATCTTCATCATTGCAGCCTTAATCAAGCACAGTTAAATCTCCAGCCTTGAATGTTTGCCACTTGTAATAATGTGCACCTTCTGTCTAATTTGGCCATTATTCAGGCCTGTCAGACCGCAATTATTTAGAGCTTATCTCCCTCGCACACAAGATGACGCGTTTGTCATGCTTTTGCACCACACACAAACACCACACACACACACACGCACATTGGTACACCAGGGCACGTTTAGCGCTTTCGAAATCCCATCGATGACTGGCTGCGATACAACCTGCTTCACCCTTCACCCCCTCCCCGTCATTACCCCATTGATTACCTTGCTTTTCTTATCATCCACATTTTCAATCTCATCACGCCAATAGATACACACATTTTTGTATGGTTTTCATGTAGATAGAGAACGCTTTGTTGTTTTTTGCCCCGAGTTTGTTTATTCTATTGGCTGATTTGTTTAGTAATGTCATCTATCCCCCTCTGGATTTTGAGCCAAGCTGTGGATAAAGAAGTGGAACTCAATCACTCCATTCAAAGTGCAGTGAAAATAGGATGCTTGATATTGGGCTTGTATATGTTCTTTTATGGGCTGAAATCTGCCACATAAAGTGTTTAGCAGAACAAATATAAGAACATTGTTGAATTGTATCTCACATTAGTGATCAGTACTTAGTGTTTGGATTGGGAAACTCTCAAAGTTTTAAACTGATAAAATGTAATATAATCAACATTGTTTTTATTTCAATCAATTCAGTGGTTAATGTTAGAGTAGTAAAAAGCTTGGGTGTATCTGATATTGAAGGGCATACAGTCCTAGTTACTTCCCTTTGAAGACAAGAAAATTGGGCAATGAATAAAAGTCGGCATCAGATATTGCGCCTTCTTAATTCTCTCATCCCGTTTATAATATCATTATCACGGCCTAATGACGACAGTGCAGCAGCACTAGTGGAATAAGCCGATTAGGACAGAGACAAACAGCAGTGGGCCAGGCTCACAGTGAGGCCATTTAGCACTTCTTACAGGACAAATGAGAACGTCACTACCATCTTTCCTTTGCCCTTTCTCGGTCCATCTCCCTCACCCCCTCCGTGCACTCCTCCCATCCATTTCTTTTTTAATACAAGGCCATCACGAAGTATTTGATTTCCTCTCCTTTCTCCTCTGCCTCCTTCCCTCTCTCCGTAACCCCACAGTCCCCCACAGCCCCCCCACCGCCCGAGCCTGTCTCCTTTGTGCCGAGGTAATCGTAGATGCAAAGGGAAGGGGCTGCACGGCTCTTATCAGCCCATAACATCTGTTGGCGTGTCAGGTGATGAGATGGAGCGCTGGCGGCCTGCAGGCAGCCTGGACGGCTCCTTTAATGCAGAGTGGGGAGTGTGCAAACAAACAGCAGCTGATAGGGTCTATGCTTGTCACAATCACTCAGGACCATGATCTATCTTCTCTGTGCGTTTTTCACTCTTTCCATCTTTCCTCTAGCTCCTTCTGTCCCCATCCTCTGCCCTTTATTTCAGAGCCTATGTTCTTCTTCTCTATATGATGATGGTTAGATATACAAGGATTCCAATGTCGCACTCTTGGACAAAATAAAATTGATATAATTTGACTTTTATATCAGATTGGTTTTGTAATCCTGACACAGACCATCACAATCAAATATTTGGTGCTTTTTGGAGGCTACACAAAGTTTCTTTCGTTTCTTTGTTTGTTCACACATGTCTCAATTTATGTATCTGTCAGCCTCCTGGAGAAAACTGACAAGACTGCCAATCAGCGCTGTCGGCCTCCCTGACCATCACCAAGCACTCACACATCACATTTAAACACAGGATATGTGGCTGGAGCGTCCTGCCTATGGACACAATGGCAAAATGGTTTGAATCACCAGCCTTGAGGTTGGTGAACGAGTACTTGAACTACTGAGTCACTGCGCCTTCGACATGTTATATGTGGCAAAGATGAATTAATACTTTATACCCGAAGATACTCTATGATTTCACCTACACAAATGATTTTTAAAAAGGCAATGCTTCTTGCAAGATCTTCGTCAACTCACAGAAGAAGCATTAAAGCTGGGATGCCTGGTTCTCACACCACAGTACAAGGAAGTAGCTATATAATTCTAACTCGTCCCCAGGTTTCACTTTTAGCACCTCCTTCATATTCATATATCATATCCAAATGCATATATTTTCGAGTGCATGAACAGCTTTTTTTAGATGATGAATTGAAACCGGGGTGGACCGTGGACCGCCCGAGCGCAGCCAGTTCGTGTTGCTTTCAGCTCTTACTTCCAGGTTCATCAGAAATAAAATATAGAATTTTATAATATACTGAAGGACTAGAATCAAAGATAAGCTTCTTTGACTATGTTGTGTTATCATGTGATTTTTTGCGTTGTTGATGCCTAAACTATATAGACACATCATCGTTTAAAATTTCATTACTCCGGGGAGGCTGGCAGACAAGAACCCCAAAGAAAAATGTGGCACTATTTTCATAATTGTTTTGTAAAGGAGGAAATGGTTGTATATGGACGCTGGTCAGTGTCCTGGTCTGGTCTACTGGACTCTTATCAGGAGCAATCCATGCTCAAAGAAAATGTGTCTTATCTGGACACTCATTTCCACTGGTATCCGCAGTGCAGCCGTCTTCACTGTAAAGCACCATTATCACTCATATCTGTCTTCATCACTGTCCCTATTAACAGCATTGGCATAGTCACAGGGAAAAACATCATGTTATTATGGTCCTATCATGGCTACACATCTGTAAATGATCGACACACTGGTGATCACTCTGATAATTCCAATGATATTTTCAGAACTGTGCAGCTCATTCAAGGTGTAATACAGAAACTACAACACAGCTGATGTATACAACTGCTTTGAAGGCTACCAGTAAAATGCCAGTAAAAAGAGCTTTCTGCAAAGACAGGTCATCCTTTTAAGGTAATACCAAGAGCCAAAAAAACCCAAATCACATATGTAAACTCATGAGGATGTCACTCCTGTTTAACTTCAACAACGTACAACAAGAGAAACTAGCTCAACCGTTTTCTTAAAAATACCAACTCCTACATCGAAGGCGACAGTAGCTCAGTTGGCGGTTCAAATCCCGCTCATGGCATTAGTAAGAAACATTACTGATTGAGCGGTTAGATCCACTGACCCTTAGGTTGGCAGTGCGATTCCAGTTCCCACAGATGAACGCTGCCATTGTGTCCTTGGGCAAGACACTTCACCCACCTCGCTCCTAGTGTCTGCGTATACTGGTGTATGAATGTGTGTGTGAAAAGGTGAGTGCCTTGAGGTGGAAAATTGTTATATAAAAATGTGACCATTTACCAATTAAGTAAAAATGTGTTGATATTAATGTTCGATTACAATTCAAGAGGAACTTAAAGAGTAAAGATAGTTCATAATCTAAAGCGGTGTCTTTTTGTTTTCATGCGATCTGAAAATCCCTTGTTATATCTTAAATGCAACTTGCAGACTCTGATGGTGAATCCTCACTGTCCAATATCAAATAAAGAACATTGCATAGGCTGTATCAAACTGCGCTGACTACCAAAGCAGCACTATAACTAAAATGTTATTGTCAGATGGCTTGTGGCAGCTGGATCAATAGTTAGTAATTCCTTGGCTGGGGGTCTGAGAGTCTTGTGCCTGCTCTTACTGTCTGTCCCCCTCTGAGCTAGAATGTCCTCTAATGGAGCAGGGCAGATCTAATCACTGCAGTAATTGAAGTTTACTTTGAAGCTTTCAATCTAAGGGAATATTTAAAGCCAAAGCCACCATGAAACACTATCTACTGTCCCAGACCTGATGCCATCTCAATATCGGAGCCCACTCAATAATAGATGAGTGTCTCAAACATACTTTTATGCTTGTATGTTGATTTGGTATTATTTGCCTTAAAATTTCTCAAATGACTCATTAGACTCCTCAATGTCTGGTGGAAGATATTCATTCATCAGATATTGTCATGATTTGCCATAACTCCAACAGTATGGTTTGTAAAAATGTATACTAAACTACTATAACTACTGTATGTCTTGACACTTACACTGCATAGTTTAAATAAAGTGTTTTTATTATGATCATGGTATCCTAGTTCTGAGTTTGAACATTAATTGTGGTTTTGGGGGTCCAGGGGTTGCACCTTTCACCATTACATACATAGGTGCATACTTGCTTAGTTTTGTCACTAAGCAAGACAATCCTCTACAGTCACTCTCAGCATGGTGGTCAAACTGACATTTTTGTTTTTGTGGGAAAATAGAGATACCTAGATACCACCTGACTCTAAAACTCAAAACTAGGTCCTCGTTTGAAGTATTAATAGTAAAAAAAAACAAAAAAAAAAACTTGACTGAATAGTTAGACTACCTGGTAATAAGAAACTGCTATAGAAACTGTGTTTAAAATCTGTATCAGAAAATTGTGCTTTGTGTTTTTAATATCACCAATTTCAATACCACAATATCAAGCATCAAGCCTTAGTATCAACATCAAGGTTGATATTTTTGTCAACACTATGCAATTATTTCACAGGGGGTGTTATGCAAAATCACTTTTTGAGCTTTCTAGATGCCATCCATGTATCCTTCTGTAGATGCCATCCATGTATCCTTCTGTAGATGCCATCCATGTATCCTTCTGTAGATGTCATCCATGTATCCTTCTGTAGATGTCATCCATGTATCCTTCTGTAGATGCCATCCATGTATCCTTCTGTAGATGCCATCCATGTATCCTTCTGTAGATGCCATCCATGTATCCTTCTGTAGATGTCATCCATGTATCCTTCTGTAGATGCCATCCATGTATCCTTCTGTAGATGCCATCCATGTATCCTTCTGTAGATGCCATCCATGTATCCTTCTGTAGATGCCATCCATGTATCCTTCTGTAGATGCCATCCATGTATCCTTCTGTAGATGCCATCCATGTATCCTTCTGTAGATGCCATCCATGTATCCTTCTGTAGATGCCATCCATGTATCCTTCTGTAGATGCCATCCATGTATCCTTCTGTAGATGCCATCCATGTATCCTTCTGTAGATGCCATCCATGTATCCTTCTGTAGATGCCATCCATGTATCCTTCTGTAGATGTCATCCATGTATCCTTCTGTAGATGTCATCCATGTATCCTTCTGTAGATGCCATCCATGTATCCTTCTGTAGATGCCATCCATGTATCCTTCTGTAGATGCCATCCATGTATCCTTCTGTAGATGCCATCCATGTATCCTGTAGATGTCATCCATGTATCCTTCTGTAGATGTCATCCATGTATCCTTCTGTAGATGCCATCCATGTATCCTTCTGTAGATGCCATCCATGTATCCTTCTGTAGATGCCATCCATGTATCCTTCTGTAGATGCCATCCATGTATCCTTCTGTAGATGCCATCCATGTATCCTTCTGTAGATGACATCCATGTATCCTTCTGTAGATGCCATCCATGTATCCTTCTGTAGATGCCATCCATGTATCCTTCTGTAGATGCCATCCATGTATCCTTCTGTAGATGCCATCCATGTATCCTTCTGTAGATGCCATCCATGTATCCTTCTGTAGATGCCATCCATGTATCCTTCTGTAGATGTCATCCATGTATCCTTCTGTAGATGCCATCCATGTATCCTTCTGTAGATGTCATCCATGTATCCTTCTGTAGATGTCATCCATGTATCCTTCTGTAGATGCCATCCATGTATCCTTCTGTAGATGCCATCCATGTATCCTTCTGTAGATGCCATCCATGTATCCTTCTGTAGATGCCATCCATGTATCCTTCTGTAGATGCCATCCATGTATCCTTCTGTAGATGTCATCCATGTATCCTTCTGTAGATGTCATCCATGTATCCTTCTGTAATTTAGTGATCTCTTTTTGGCCCTATTTGAATCCTCTTTACAGTTAGCTTTAAGCCCACAAGCCTATGTCATCTATGCTCCCACACAACAATTCTCCAAAAAATATACATTTTGGGGGTCAATATTTATTGTGGATACCTATTTTTCTATTCTTTGATAAGATATCAGTTGTAGAGAGTTAAATAAATAATTACTTTGTATCTATAATAAGTCACAGAAGTTAATTCTGTTATTTATTGCAGCACATATTTGCACAATAATACAAAACAATATTGCACACTTAGAATACTTTTTGAGGGATAATTCTTCTTTAGTTAGGTTTCAGTTTTATCATTTAGTTTCATCATATACTTACATCAGCAACATATTGCACTTCAGAATTAGTTATCATGACAGGCCTAGTCAAAGGTCCAGTCAGAAGATGTTAAACTAAGCTTCACAGACCCACAGTTGCAATATGAATTTGGGTTGTGTGAAGTGGTCAGGCTGCGCAGAAGTGAGGAGCTGGTTGTGGTAGTGGCCCTCTGATTGATAGGCCTGAGCACAGAGGGGCACGGTGAGATGAAAAGAGGGCCGATAGCAGGCCGTACATACTCCCTGAATCACTGTGTGTCAGATACTGATAACACCTCCACTCACAGAAGCAACGCTGCAAAGTGTCGCCCAGACATGTGGAGAGAAATAAGGCCATAAAAGAATAGGAAGAATGAGGCGTGCTGTGGAGAAATGCGTTGGGTGCCACGTTACTGACAGTGGGTGAAGCCGATGCTTATTTCATCAAAGTGACAAACCCAGGTGTGCAATGCTCCAGGTTGACAGCATGATCTAGTTTTGGACTTGCCATTGTTCGGTCCAATTTATTTCCCTCCTGTCTCATGACTTAGTTCTGAGTTGCTTTAACAGAGATAAGTAGTGAATGGGTCAGTCATTTTCATGTTTGTTGGAATGGAGATTGGGCTGCAAAATGTACTTATATTTAAATGTATATATGTAGAAAAGAAATGTTTCACGATCAAAGACAAGACACTACAGATATTTCATACCTCTAATATGTGGCTCATTGGAAGAACACACTCCATACTCCTGAGGAACGTTCTACATAGACAAACGTTGCAAATATTGGGGGGTAGTAGATGCAATATTATTAGTACAGAAGCAGAGTTTCCCAGATCTTCAGTACTTTGTACTGATTAGTTGTGACAAACTTTCAATGACGTATTATTTGATTAGTGGTTCTCTTACACATTTGACAGTGTCTGACAGTATATCAGCAACATCCGTTTCCACTCTTTTAGGCTGTTTTTGTCTCTCTTGCAGTGATTTAAACTTTTCTTCACTTGTCACTCATTCTTTGGTTGCAGGGTTTTTCAGGGTTTTTCAGGGTGTCCCTTATGGTCACGATTCATTTGATGTTCAAAGAGTTGGGCATTTTTAAAGCATACCGTTGTGTCACCATGATGGTTGCTCAAAGATGTCTGATCAATGATATGAAGTCATGAGGCTGAGGCTGCATTTTAAACATAGCTGTCATAGCAGAGACACATGCTCATGCCACACATCTGCGTCACAGGAGGCCTAGTGTACAGCCTGTCCCCATGTGACAGTGACATTGTCACGTCACAGTCAGCCTATGACACCAGCCTGAACTCTCAATGAACTTTAATCAAATTGAAACCTTATTGACATGTACGGAGACATGATGTAGCAAGTACACAGAACCTCCAGAAATGTGCAGAAAATCACTGCTGTCATAAGATTATTCAACAGGAATCAGGTATAATCATTTCTGAATGGAATATGTCAAACCTACACTACCATTCAAAAGTTTGGGGTCACTTAGAAATTTCCTTATTTTTTAAAGAAAAGCAAAGTTTTTTTTCAATGAAGATCACTTTAAACTAATCAGAAATACACTCTATACACTGCTAATGTGGTAAATGACTGTTCTAGCTGCAAATGTCTGGTTTTTGGTGCAATATCCAGGGCTCTACAGTGCGCCCATTTCACTCGCATTTGCGAGTAAATATTTCGTCGTGCGAACGAGGAAAATAAAACAGTCGCACCAGTGCGAGTGCTTCTGCAGCCACAGTAAGGAGAACTGCGCACAGACGTAACGTGACAAGTTAAACGTTCTAAATGTATCAAACATTAGGGGCGCACTCACACTAGGACTTTAGAATCGTGCCCAAGCCTGGAGCCCCTAAAGCGCCGCACGCTTTCCCAGCGCGAGCGCTGACCCCAGCGTACGAGCTCCGCGTGTGCGCTGATATCACTCATACGAACAGACTCCGCTTCAAAACACACCCACGCCCCCTTAAACGAGGAGCGCCCCGCAGCAGGACCCACACCTGTTCCACCACTCAGTAAACACCCCCACGCCACTGGACTTCCTTCTCAGCTAAAGCGAGAGCTTTGTCTTGGTCTTGTCTCGAGCGCATTTGGACTCGGTCTTATCACGGACTCAAGGTCTGAATACTGAGTGTGATCATATTTCATTACGGCCGCTGCAATAAACTTGTACCGTGTGCGTGACCACGCGGGACGTCTCTCTGCGGCCTGTGCACTGGAGCCCGCAGACACTGTGCGGCCCGTCAGCACAGGCTCCGCAGCGCACGGCTTGTCCACAGCGCGCACCCTTGTGTACCAACGTGCGTCACAGGGCAGGTATCCCACCTATCCTTCCGCCTCACGTCAAATACGCCAATACTAATTTTCTGTCAGTGTCCGCACAGAGCAGACCCACAGCACAGAGCAGACCCACAGCACACATGTAGGCTGAAGTTTGCCTAAGAAAATGCCAAATAACTCACAATGTGCGTTTAGTTTGGTAAATGTGCAGAGGCTAAAAACCACTGTAAAACCAGTAAGAGAAAGTAACTTCACGTAGGAATTTGAAAATACAGGTTTAAAAATCTTACCTATGTTTTTCACTTTGAAGCAGTTTTGTGTAAAGTGCCAGTGGAAGTTCTCTTAAAGAAGAGGTTCTCAAACTGTGGGTGAAGGTCCAAAAAGGGCCACAGAGTGTTTCAGTGCAGAACAGTTTGTTTGGCTTATTTTAAGTCTAAATATTAATCAGATAAAATGAAGATATATTTATAAAAACACTGCGATCATGCAGGAAAAGTACAGTCATAATAATTATTTTGTTTTTTGTATTAAATTAATTCAAATAAGTTGGTGTGCGCAAGTTCTGCACTGCAATAATTGTTCGAAATGAAAACCTACTTGTGCCCCCATTTTTTTTTCTGTGCTCCTAAAATTTTTAACTTAGGGGCACATGTGCTCCTGAAAAAAAATGTTTGCGTAGAGCCCTGGCAATATCTACATAGGTGTATAGAGGCCCATTTCCAGCAACAGTCACTTCAGTGTTCTAATGGTACAGTGTGTTTGCTCGTTGCGCCGTAAGGCTTGTGCAGTCATGTTAGCACAGATGAAAACAGTTCAGCTGGTTAGAGAAGCTATAAAACTGACCTTCCTTTGAGCAGGTTGAATATCTGGAGCATCACATTTGTGGGGTCGATTAAACGCTCAAAATGGCCAGAAAAAGAGAACTTTCATGTGAAACTCGACAGTCTATTCTTGTTCTTAAAAATGAAGGCTATTCTATGCAAGAAATTGCCAAAAAAACTAAATATTTCCTACAATGGTGTGTACTACTCCCTTCAGAGAAGAGCACAAACAGGCTCTAACCAGAGTAGAAAGAGAAGTGGGCCCCGCTGCACAATTGAGCAAGAAGATGTGTACATTAGAGTCTCTAGTTTGAGAAATAGACGCCTCACAGGTCCTCAACTGGCAGCTTCATTAAATAGTACCCGCAAAACACCAGTGTCAACATCTACAGTAAAGAGGCGACTCCGAGATGCAGCTTCAGGGCAGAGTGGCAAAGGAAAAGCCACATCTGAGACTGGGCAATAAAAGAAAAAGATTAATATGGGCAAAAGAACACAGACAGAGGAAGACTGGAAAAAAGTGTTATGGACAGAACCCACTGAGCTGTTGTGGGAGCAGCTTGGCCGTCTGGTACTTAAAAAGTGCCCATCCAGCCAATCCAACTTGTGGGAGAAGCTTCTAGAAGCGTGGGGTGAAATTTCTCCAGATCCTTCAACAAATTAACAGCTAAAACGCCAAAGGTCTGCAAGGCTGTAACTGCTGCAAATGGAGGATTCTTTGACAAAAGCAAATTTTAAAGGAAAAAATTATTATTTCAAATACAAATCATTATTTCTAACCTTGTCAATGTCTGGACTATAGTTTATTCATTTTGCAACTCAGGGTGATAAATAAAAGTGTGACTTTTCATGGAAAACACAAAATTGTCTGGGTGACCCCAAACTTTTGAACGGTAGTGTAAAAGAATTTAGAAACTGCTGAATTGTAGTGTAGTACTGAAGTCTAACCTGCTTGCTCTGAGGATGGAAGTAAATGTAATTGGTGCATGAGGATGGAATTTTTTTACTATGTTTGTTTCTCTGTTGTTGCTTCTGAACTTTGGGATCAATAAAGTATCTATCTGTCTATCTACCTAATTCCCCATCATCCAAGTGTATTCCATAGTAATAACTGTCTGAAGAGGTCATCTGGACCCCATATTTAAATGTTTCTAGTTTCTATTCTAGGACAAGGTCTCCAGTAGCATAAAGTCTGCCCACAATGAAAACAATAATCTAGAGGATTGTTGACCATATCATGACTTGTTCATGCTCAAAACATCACATATTCTCTTATTACTGGAACATTTTGTAAAATAGTTTTTTTCTGTCCCGATGCCCAATGAGCCTTGGATTTATAATGCCTACCTACATTTTCTCAACCAAACTGCTTACACAATGGAGGACCATTTCAAACATATTTGATGCCGGTTCTTTCAGAAGGCACTCAGGGTCAATAAATAAATATTATATTACAGGTATATAGATTGTTGACAAAAAGAAAATAAATACTTCAAAGCTTTTATGTATCTATTAAGAGACAGGAACAGTGTGGTCTGAGCTCCTGAAATCTCATCTAATGGCGAGCAGCTAAGATTACAGTTTCATATTTACCACACAGGAAGCATTGTCCAGGGCTTAACTGCTTCACACACTCAAAATGATACCAAATATTACCCCGTAAAGATTCCACTTCTGTAATCATTATATGGATTGGGTTACACTCGTGGGATTTGAGGATATGCATTCAGAATACTGCTTAAACCACATAATATCCTTACCACTTAAAGCACCTCATATCCTTTGTACATAACAGAGCCGCAGGTCCTTGCTAAAAGTATCGCTTTGCCAATATGTTTGAATGATGCAGTGTAAATACTTCTGAATAAATGATCATTGAACTACCTTTTTAGAAAAAATTGACCTTGTTTAAAATGGACATATATGAAAAAATGGACTTATATGTGCTTTAAACATAACCGTGTTCCCTCATAATTAATTTACTCAGACTTATATTTTGATTGATTCATGCAAGGCTGAATTCCTGCATTGTCTTACATTTGAGACTTGAGTGCTTAAAGGTTTTCAGTCTTCACCTACCCCCTATCTCCACCCACTTCTCTGTATTTACATGTGATAGTTCCTAAAAAATCAAGCTTCAAGTAATGCAGGGTTAAAAAATCAGCTATTTTTCAACAATATAAACACATAAATGAAAATCTGCTGCATATGGTGAAATGCCACAATGGAGAAGTCAATCAAGTCTGCATATCAATATAGTTCTTTACAATGAACAAAAATATAGCAATCAGCTACGTAAATTATAGTTTATTACTAAGACTTCCTTAAAGAATAAAATTTAGACAAAGAAGTGCCTAGCAGGCCATCCCTACACTACAATACTCAGTTTTTTTGACAAATGTAGAGAGGAGGGTTTGAGTTGAAAGGATGTGGTGTGTGTTTAGTATTGATCTTTAGGACACGGGGGTCTGACCAGCCTGGTGTGGTGGTGACCTGCTCTAATTGATGTAATGAATGTGATTAGGCGTTATCTGCAGCATCACAGGGACAGTCCCTCCGCCCCTTTGGTCTTATCTCCACATACTTCCTGGGCCCTGTAGGAACCCATAATGCATCAGTATTGAAAGAGACAGGTGGGAGGCCACAAGATGGAGGCGGAAGGATGTGCAATTTTATACGGTCCCCAATTAGGACATACAGCAATAACTGATAAATAGAAGCTAAAATATTCTAAATCCTAGTCCACCATGCACCTGACCCCTTTTTTTTTTTTAAATAAATAACGACCATCCATCCTTGGATCTAGTGGACGGTATGCGCTCTCTGGAGTAAAAGGAAATCAGCACGCTCAATAAGAAGCCCAACACTGCCCTTGTGTGGAGGAATTGGGTTCTGCAGCAGAAGCACCTAATATATAGTTGCTGATTTGTGTTTTCTTTTGTTTTCTTTTTTTCTTCTTTTAGCTTGTAAATATATAAATAAATAAAAAAATAAAATAAAATAAATAAAAATAAATAAATACAAGAAAAAATAAAAAGAGAACACCCCACCCAATACTCCAAATTTCCTTTTAGTATTTGAAACCATAAAACAAGTGGGAAATATATCTACATTGTGTGACATATTTGTAATTCAGAAAATAATCATCAAAATATTCTCTGCTATACAGCCACAAAAGAATAATCTCCTATTTTTTTAATCCACATAAATGCACTAAGTCAACCAGTAGATGGCGTGGTAATCACTCCACACATTCTCCAAGCTCAAAGGACAAGGTGGAGGGTGAGTGAATTGTGGGATTTTTCCACCCAGTGAGTGTTAATAGAGGCTGGTCATTGTGGGTATTACATCTATATGTAGATAATGAGACTATTATTATTAGGATAAAGCACTGAAATATTGTCGCATCTATAAGATTGAATATCAAGTCTATATAATAATTATTGTGACAGGCCTAAACATGAATTAAGGTGTTTTTCTAAAAAAAAAAATGCCTTTATTAAAAATAACACACAGGCCCTCTTACTGTCAATTTAAGCACATTAATAGGACTGGCATTTAAAATCAATTCCCAAGAAACAGTGAATAGTCTCTGGATATTTCTTGCCTAGAGCTGAGACTTCCATTTGACATTATGACATGAAAGTCTCTAACACAACCTATGGAAATCATAGCATTTTCCACATAATATCCAACATTTAAATACTACTAAAACACACACACACACACAAAATCAACCTTTCAGGAAATAGACTGATATAAACCATTGTGATGCCTTTTGAAACCCAGCTATTACTTTATTGTTTGTGTTAATACTGGAAAATTCTGTTGAAAATATGTAACTAATGTTTTCAATAATTAACGTGTTAATAGATGCACAAATGTAGCTGGGTCACACATCAGAAACAAGTACTGTACAATATTTTTATCCACTTTGTAGTAACATGTACCAGCATTTCTGTCATTCAAGCTAATTTGAGTAGGCCATACATTTATTGAAAGAATCACATGTTAGAATGACTACATCTGACTAGAGCTGCACTAATCCTGCTTTTTCAGTTCCGATACCAATTCCAATACTATAGCTCTGAGAATATTAACAGATACCAGTACAGTGACTGAAAGCATCATTTATTTCCTTAAATAAAATAAGACAAAAGTGATCCAAATATGTTATGGAGCAGTTAGTTACTTCCCAAGTAACTACAGAACAGCTTTGAGTAAAAATCAAACATTATGACACTTTATAGACCAACTGTGACCAGGAAATAGTCTTATTACATCAATTTATATATCCAACCAGGATATCAGCTGAACCGATATTTGGAAGTCGATATCCGATCCAGCACATTTTTTGATCAGCGCTGATATCCAATACCAGTATCGGATTGGTGCATGCTTACTGACTTTTTCCCACAGGTACATTTAATATATGTGATGCATCTATAGGATACATACATACATAGGAGGAACCTTTGACAGCAGCTTTACGGAAACACAATCAGAAAGTAAGAAAAAAATCTGTTAATAAGGCATCGCTGGACATGGCCGAGTGTCAATGAGCTCTATGGGGTTAGCACATGTCTCCTGTCAGAAGACACGCAGACAAGCAGCTGTATGGACCATAACAAGCTCCTACAGCATCACCTCTCCCACCTCCAAGTTCCCCTTTGCCCGAGATCTGCCGACTGTCTGGGTGCCTGAGATCCCAGTAATAACACCAGCATTGATTGGTGGCTGGGGCGGCCAATTACAGCTTCCATGGAATCAAATGAGGAGCAATCGGGCCCAATGGCAATTACTACTATACAGTTTCATACAGCACCTCACAAGTACGACAAAGAGCAAGAAACTCAAGTAAGAACAAGAAGTAAGGTAAATAAGGGTGAATGGACATACTTCAACACCTATCACATCGGTACAACAGGGTCACTAACTCACATAAGAATATATTTAATCTGAAAATAGTAAAATAAATAGTTATACAAGTGTGTCTACTGCTTATATTGTATGTTCAACAAAAACATATACAGGGACAACAATTCATACATAAAAGAGAAAATATACTGGATTGCAAACCAATATCTATCAAACTTAAACCAATAATAATAATAATAAAATCTTGGTGGCTGGGTGCAGGAATTGTTATAGCTGGTTGCAGGCCTGCCAACAGAAATTTGGGGGCCTGGGGCAAGAAGCCTCACATGGGCCTCTCTCGAATATAAATTCATGAAAAGTGGGTCCAATTCTGGGCCCCTAAGACCCTGGAAACCAGGACAACAGACCCCTTTGTCCATTGGCTGGTTGGTCTGGGATGAACTCTGTCTCAATACTCTCCTAAACTGTGTTGCAAAAAGCAACAAGACAACTAAATGGAAAATACCACACATCAAAAATACACATTTATCTAAACTGCAGAGCAAACAAATAAATAAATAAATAAATAAATAAAACAAATATAGTTTACACAAATGTCTATCGCAGGACATATGTGGCTACTTTAAATTCTCTTTTCTCCTGCTCTGGCTTTGCTGTTTGCAGATCAATTTCTAACTTTGTCTTGCCTGCTGGATGTCTGATTTTCAGAAAATATGCCTTCAAATCTTTAACACCTGTTAAACTCCTGTATCACGTTGTTCCGATTTGTACCAATCCTTTCTTGTCCTCACCAGTCGTCTTTAGTGGTGTCTCACTTTAATATCCAGTTTTAGAACAAAGGGCAAAGGCAGCAGTTCAATGGCAGCAAGACACAGGACTTCAGCACCAACAGTCTTCAAACAGCTGTTTTATGTAGCATTGAATAAGACAGACACGGTGGGACATACACTGGATCATAAAGACATGATTATGTCTTTAGGAATAGACGCGATCATAGAATATGGTAGAGGAGACTGGGAGCTTTCATTAAACCAAACCCACCCACACACGCAGACTTCATTAGATGAGGAAAAAGTGGAAAGAGGTGTGCGAATGATCGGATTATTAGGCTACATCATTATATAAATAAATATACCAGTTTAGTCCTCACCAGAGTTTGGCACAAACCCTTTGGTTTGCTCCCACACAGACTAAACAACACAGTGTAACGTGGAGTACTTCATCACAAGTAGAAGATGAAGGGGTGGGATAACGCACATGGCAGGTCCTTCTTGAAGCAAATGATCAGATTCAAAGCGTTTGCCTGTCCCTAAGCAGAAAAGTAATGCACTGTTTAAATGGTACAACTTTGGCGTAACTTTTGCTGATTCAGGTCCAAAACAACAATGCCATCATCTCCACCAAATGTATTTTACCAACATCAGACAGAAATATTATGAAGTCAGAAAAGTAATCCTGGTAGGATAAAAGCACTTCCATAGGTAAGAGCTGACAACAAATGTGTGACACTTGTTTGCTGGTGCATAGTGATCTTTAACTGCTTTCTAGAAAGGACTACCATATGTCAGTAGCCTTCAATAGCCCATTGTAGCTGCAGGATTAAATGGGACAGCAGTTAGTTAAAGCAACTACATGTGAGATTTTGATTTTAAATGACATAAACTAGACCTATATGTGTCCCCAGATAAAGGAAAACGACTGAACTAAAAATAGCTTTTACTGAAAACATGTAGGCTAATGTCACATCTATTTTGTTATAATTGAGTGTTTTGGTTCTCAAAACGATTATCCAGTCAGAAAGTAGAATGAGTCTGACATCTTTCACTTAAGGTTGCCTGTTATAATGCGAAATCCAATTGGCTTAAACCTAAAAAGGTTCTCTCTGGTGTGAATCCTCACTACAAAAACACCAACACCAGCAGCCAGTCATGTATCAGTAATGCTGGGTAGCCCCTGAGTGAACTCTGGAGGTTCTGCTTTCACATGAGGTATGACCTGTCCATATACTCAGAACAACTGCACATCTCTTCCATTTGCAGGTTTAGCCACTGGGAACCTAGTTTCTGTTTGGGATTGTACCATGTATGGTACCTTTTAAAAACTCTAAGAGCGCAGGCTGCATACATCAACAAAGCAATGTCAAGCTGTCATGGGTTCAGAGTTTCAATGTAGGATCGTTATTGTGATGTCTTAAAATAGGCTAACATTTGCAGACAGCATAATTAGCAGACATATCACCTTTTGCGCATTTAGCAATCCACGACTTCTTTTACAAGTCATCAATAGCAGGAGTAATGTGGAACATTCACATAAAAGCCAATAAACCTCACCACCATGTCTTCATGTCACTGAAATCCTTCTTTAAGCACCAGCGTCCATCTTTACTCTTTTATCCTGTAGATTGGTGTGAATCCTTGATGCATTGCCCAGTGTTTTATCACTTTTAGTTCAATAACTTAAAATAACATGTAAAACACCTCCGCCTCCACCTGTGCGCGCACTCGCCTCACGAGGAGGGCCCGTGTGCCGCTCATAGACTGTATACGCTCTGTGGCACCGGGGCAAACACAAAGCTGCTTATGCCCCCCATAAAACGCTTCAAAACACATGTATGCATTTACCAGAAGTGAAAACAAATCCCGTTGTTTGTAATATTCTAACAAATAAGTGACGCATAATAGTTTCTAAATAGTAATAAAGTGACCATTTGTCAGACTGTGCAAATACCGTGCTTGCCCTGCCATGTCACTTTTGTCCTTAAGATGGCAGCAGCACGCTGCTCCAGCTCAAACACGTTTCTAACGTGTCTGGTGGAGCAAAACTTGGAGCTGAAGCAAAAGAAAGTCAAAATCAAACTTAAGATACGATAACTTATTTAGATCCGACATTCACTTAGCCTGTATATTTAAGTGTATAACATTTATACTTTTCCATTATAGTATTCCACATAGCAGATGGATTTCACTGCATTTTATATTATGTTGGTATGTGTATCAATATTACCTTATTATAGCCCTTTACTTGATAATGGAAAATCTGTGGAATTGCGCAACACATGCAGATTTTTTTTCGTACTGTTAACTCAGTGGTTATGGTTATAAATAAAAAGAGTATCAAATAAAACAGCCCTTCAAATATTTCATAATAATTTCATATTTTATTATTTGTTTTTCCTGCATGAATTATGATTGGTGTGTGTGTGTGTATTTTTGTTTCTGTTGGTATGGACAAAAAAAAGAAGTTTTTTTTAAGTTTATTTGATCAGTGCATTTTTCCCAGCAGCCACCTATTGTGGCTTGAGTGTGTGGATTTTGTGCACACACTCCTGTTAGTTTTGGATTCTAGCTGTGGTTAATTTACCTGATGGATTATTTAAACATATTCACTTCTAGTAAGATTAAAATTAATTATTAAACAATAATACAAATGACAATACATTACATTCCATACATTACATTTGGTTGTGGGAAAGTTTCACTAACTCCTTGGATACTGCACCTTGCACAGAGAAAAATGAAGAGAGGACAACGTAAAGGGCGAGAATAGAGAAACACCTATGAACTTAATTACCCACTGAATAATTAATGTTTGATTGCTGCGTTCCCCCAGGCTGTCAACACAAGATAATTTGTCATAAGATTATAATTTATCACTAATTGCTTTGGCACAAGGTTTACGATTAGAATAATTTGCTTATTAAATGCACAAAATTTATCAAGCAAGCAAACTTTTGTGTAAACTGTGTATCTATGTGAACGACACTCACACCTTTAGAAAGCATGCCACTAAATAGTGTTTAATCAAATTTCATGTTGCGGATTAGAAATAGTTGTTTGCTCAGTCATAACGCCTTCCTGTTTTCCATCATTTCTTTAAACAAAGCAAGGTGACAAATGAGTGAGGCCCCTAGGGAGCAGGTCAGGCTCTGAGCTGCTCAATAATGAACGGTAAAATTATGAAGCGTGCTGAATCAATTTCAATCTATAATATCCATTTATTTGAGAATAAGAATCACTTTAGGAAATGTTTTGGTCAAACAAAGGAGCCATTGTGAATTTAAAGGTCAACTATGTAACCTTTCTAATGGACATCATCATTCTACAGTATGGCTTTGCCTGGAATGTTCAATAATAAGATTAAAGATAGATAAAATTTAATGTTCAATAATAAGATTAAAGATAGATAAAATTACACATATTTTGCATATATTTAGCTTCTTTTTAAAATTGTTTTTATTGCTTTCCATGAAAAGTGTGGTTTTGTGTTGTCTATCTGACCCGTCTCTGGCCTGATCTCACTGTGATGGAAATTTCTAACTTTGTCAAGCTAAAGAATGTATTGTTTGGGTTTAGATAACTAGTAACTCACAAAGTGCTAAAGTATAAAGAAGTTGTCTTCAATCAAAGAGTCTAGATTTATTAAAGCAATTGTGCACACAACTACAGAGAAAATGAAAAAGAAACCTATCTGTCCCTCACGCAAGGTCCGTCTCTCCCTAATCTGAATCCTGGCAAAACAAAAACAGGCTCTTCTACAGTCGACAAACGTCATAACATCAACATGAGGTAAAACATACTATAGTATATCTAAACATGTCTCAAAAGGAGACGATTTATCTGGGTTAAACTGGGGCATCGATCAGATGAACTCAAGTGTACCAATAATTCTAAATGATGAGAATGAATAAAACAACAACCTGTTGTTTTACCCCTGATAGAAAAGGACTGAACATAATGTCCTGTCTTAAGAAGCCCAGATACAGCAGATCACACCACTGCCCGTGACCATGAATACAGAGATACTTTAGCACTTTGGGAGTTACTAGTTATCTAAACCCAAACAATACATTCTTTAGCTTGGCAAAGTAAGAAATTTCCATCACAGCACCACCTGCTTGTCTCCATGGAGACAATTGATGGAGTGGAGTTAATTCTAATGCCATATTGTGAAACATTCAGGCAAACAATATCTCCACAAGCAGGTGGCAAACCCCCTGCTAAAAGTTACATAGAGCATATTTATATGTCAGACTCTGATGCAAAAGCATTGAAAATAAACTTATTAATCACATATTTATGTTACTTATTTTTGTACAATAGAATTAATGTGTTACACTTACCACAAGCCACATCAGGTTAGAGCCTCTAAATACTCGAATACTTGACTTGTTCTGAGTCTTTAGCAAATGGACTTTTTAACACATGCTGTGTCTTGACATTAACATTTGTGTGGAGTGGCTGCTATAAGCCTTGTGTTCTCCTTACCGCTGTGCAATCAATATGAGCAGACTGGAATGTACAGTATATGTGAGTGGCAAAAGTAACCATATAAGGTACATCCTTTCTTACACTCGACTTGAACATAACACATGCAGCCTAGCCTCATCTTAGTCATAGAATCATATGTAAATGAACTTAAGACCATTGTCTTTTTCCATGGAGACATGCAGGTGATACCAGGCAAAGAAAAGTCAAATCTGTGAAGAGGCGATCCCAGAATGCATCATTTTCAAATGATTTATTTAAGCAATATACCTGAAATTAAATACATATATATGTTTAATGCCAAACTGTACGTTCCAGGCAAAGCAACTCAATCTCTATGGAGGCAAACAGGTAGCTGATTCCAAATGAGAAAATTTACGTAGTGCACCTTTAAAAAAGTGCATCCAGCTTACAAAGATGAACCAGATGCCATACTGTGCTGCCTGAAAATGGAAGGCTCCTTTCCCCTTTATGCCGTCTTCTTAAGCTTCTCTATATAGTTCACAAACTACATTCTTGCAAGTGAAATATTGAACATTCCTTCATGCAACATGTTTGACCAATGGAGTGTTCAAAAAGTGAATGGTGTGAGCTGGTTATGGTGAGGTCTTTGGCAGACATGTTGATACCATCACACAGCCAGTCAGGGGATCGATGACAGCTGTGACTCAACCAGTGACCCACACTCTTATCTCCGCTGGCTGTCCTCCATCTCTCATTCCCTTTCCTACCAAATCCATTTTTATCTCCATTGATTCATAAAAAACAACAACTTTTGTTGCTTTTTGTCATTTCATGCAGTTAGGTTTCTAGTCTAATGAACCTGGGGAGTCTCAGGGCAGCCTTCTTTGGCTTGATTAGAATCCTCATTAAAAAGAGGAGCGACCACACCGCCTTTTGCTTCTTTACCCATCTCCCCTCCTGCACCCATCGCCCCTCCTCCCGCCTTGTCACATGGAGTGGCATTTTTAATTACTGCCTCTTGTCATGAAAAAAGAAACCTTATATTACTGTGGTTGTGCAGTCCAGCTTCAATCCAATCTCTGAACTAACCTTGCAGTCAAAACTAATGTTTATATTGTGACGTAATGATGGACATATTAAACTTTAATCTTGTAATCACAACATTCATTTTTTATATTGTACATTTAATAAAACATGGGTGCAAGGAAAGATATTTTGCAGTGATGAGTAACCAAATACTGCTCATCTTACTGAAAGTCTATTTCTTCCATAAAGATTTAATATTTTGGTTAAAGATGCACTATTTTTTCTGGTGTAAGGTTCATCACCTGTTTGTCGCATGAAAATATTAGTTTTGCCTGGAATGTCATTGTATGGTATCAGAACTCTATGGATAGAGTTCTATGTCATTTTGTTGAACACTCCAGGTAAACGATTGACAAAATAAGGTTTTGGAGCCGTCATTTAAAAACTTAACTTAAAAACATAATACCCCTCTAAAGTTTGGACCAAATAAACCAACTCTGAGAAAAAAACGTTGGCTTGAAGTTTTTTGCTGTTGTTCATTGAAAGGATCAGATCAGAGAATCAGTGCTCCGAAGGAGAATGCTTTGGGCCAAAACTGAAATCTGATTATGTTGCTCGAGAGGACTAATCTCTCCAAAATCTGTCTTTGTCTTGTTCCAAAAACAATACAACAATCTGTTTATGTGAGTGTGCATGCAGGCTGTATTTGTGATTGGAGCTAAATAGGGTCATTCTCGGTTATTAGTCATGTAGTGCTATATATTTATGAGTCCTAAGTTTCTTCCTAGTGTTAGGTTACAGCCAAACTTAAAGAAGACACATTGTGCTTTTGTCTGTTATTTCATTAGAATCTCTGACGCCCATAAACCTCATCACAACAAAGTGCGACATGCTGTTGGCCCCGCTGCAGATCACACTTGCAAGCAGTGACTTTTTTTTGTGTGTGCCAAAATGACACCCCCCGAATCCTACATGAATCACTGAAAACATTTTGAGAAAGAGTAAGTAGAGCAGTAGACTCGTACTGGTGACACTGAAAAGGGGGATCGATGGAAATCACTCTAAATACAAGAAGGTAAATGAGAAGAGAAAACAATTATAACATGGTCAAAAGCTGTAAAATGTAGATTGTCTCCTTAAAGGTGAGTAGATGAATATCGCTACCATTTCAGCAACTGCATCAGCAGCCAGAGCATTATTTGGATATTTTGGCAATAGCATGTAGTATGTAAGTAGCAAGAATGCTACAGCTTGTTAGCATTTTGTTAAACTCGCAAACTTTCAGTAAACTTCAAAACTTTTTCATCAAAGAACAGCACAGAATCACTTCCCAAAAGCTTGTTCTGCTCACTGACTTCCTTTTAGCACTCTCATTGGCTAATTCGTTTCCATTAAAGGTGACATGCATAGCTCCTGAGGTTTCCTAAGCTGACATCCACTCAGTGTTAAAAATACCACCAATTAGACACAGCTTCAACACACCATCACATCTGAGCAGCCAGAAGGATGAGGCTTTGCTCTGCCTCAACAGACATTGACACTCTGAGAAAAGAAAAGTTTGGTGTTGCCAGAAATGGTCAAGCAACTCCAGCAAGAGGTGAGGTAAAACACATTGCTTGTGTAGACAAAGTCGAAGCAGAAGGTTTATCAACAAAAGTGGCCTTTGGGGATTTGTAGAAAAAAAGTAGCACACTCTGCCAACATCCTCTGGTGGGCGTACACAAAGAGGAAGTGATTTTTCAGGTAACACTATTGTCCTCATCTGTCTTTCCTCTTTTATCAGACATACACTTTGTCAATGACGGTAAAACCTGCTATTAGCCTGCTAATTTGTGATAAAAGCTTCCTAATGGCATCTCTTCAACACTTCACCCTCTTGAGGTTGAAGAAAGCTGCTCAGGGGATATTTTGGACACTCCTCATCCCACCTCTCCTGCAGCTCCAGTGTTGTGACTGTCAGCATACCAGCAGCATCTAGCTAACACACGCCTACATTGGAAATGTCACACTATGCATTAGCATTTAGCCCTGCTGCCTGCCGTCAATCTAGGTTTATCTTTGACAACCCTTATAGTTTATAAGGCAGAGGGCTGAAGAATTACCGGAACCAGACACTCCCACCTGCCTGCCATTACTCATCCATACACCTACATGGCTCTATGGAGCTACACACTGTTCCCAAATAAATGTGGCACCAGATTTTGCCCAGTTTCTAGGGTCCAAAGATTAGTCTTCTGTGTTATATATGATGTGGGTGTAAGTTATGCACTGAAATATATTCTTTACAAGCTATATTTTCAGCAATAATACCTGTTATTTAATAAATAAATAAAAATATTAATTCCAATAAACATTCCAAGCAATAACATTTTCATCAGACAAGCAGGTGATGGACCCCCATACAACATGCTTAGTGCTCCTTTAATTCATAGGTTGGACTCATCTCCGTGAGCTAGGCTTGGTCAGGACTACCTTTAGCAGGAGATTTTGCATACGGTGCATGTTTTCTGGGACGAAAGCCACAACAATATCTAGCAATAGCCACATGCCCTTTAAGCACACAGCTAAATGTGATTTAACAAAGAAATGCTCAGAACAAATCTGGTGATGATTTATGGACTATGGAACACAGGAGACCTCTACTTCTGACATCACAATTCTGGGAAATCCAAAACTAAGCATTTTTTGAATGCTCAGAGGAATTACTAAAAAGTATTCATCAAACCATGAATGAAGCCAAATACAATGATAATATGATCATACAATGATACGACCAACACAAAAACTGTGGTATTTTGTAAATATAATAATAAACGTTTCCAAAGATGTCATTTTGCAGCTTGTGGGTTTAATATTAGCGTTAATGTATCACGTGACCGAGACAAGCATCTTGACATGCATCAAGAGTGAGTCAAGAGTGTGTCATTTTTCATAATAAAACATTGTTCAGATTCAGATAATAAATAAAATGTTAATAATGTAATACACCAAACAACCCACAGACCGGTCCCCGGCCTGGGGGCCTTTAAAATCATGGGGCAATTGTACAAAAAACCTCAAATAATAGTATTAAATGTTATTAAATTAATTTGTAATGTTCTTGTAAATGAGCTTTATACAAACATAGTCCATTGTTGATGTTGTTTCCATCTCGTTGGCTATGAACAAAACAATTCTGTAATTAATAATAATAATAATAATAATAATAATAATAATAAGTAATTACTGATTGTTTTCAATTGACTAAATACTTCAAGTAATGTCTTGAGTAAAATGAGATCAAGAAGTCTAGTATTTGAGTCACTTGTGTGATCCTCACACATGTAATAATCTCCACAAACGTAATAAAACACAATGTACTATATACTAAGCCCAAACATAATCATTTGATAAAAATTCTCCACCACAAATGTAATAAGCTAATTTCCCACAAACACCAGCTCATGTAATACCTGCAATACATTTGTGGTACTTTATTATGTTTGTGGTGGAGAATTATTATTACATTTGTGGTGGAGGATTATTATTATTATTATTATTATTATTATTATTATTATTATTATTATTATTACATAATACTATGTTTATGTCAGGATCCACTCCTGGTTTTTGCCTTCTCTTCCCCCTCTCTGCACCCCCCTTCTGTGTTCAGTCTGAGTCTCCACCTTACCTGGGTGTGACATGGGCGTTATCCGACCGTATTTGGCAGATGGCACACTTGTCTGCCATCATACTATAAGCTGCAGTATAAGAATCCTGGCTCTTCAACCACTCCAAGTATTTGCCAGTTTGTTGTTTCTGCTATTCGTTAGTGAACGATTGGCTCAGTCTCTGCTTTTGGAGTTTTTGCATGTTTGTTGGACTTGCCTTTTCCTTGTCCAGGTGCTGCCTTCTTGTCTGCCCGCCTGTCTACCTACCTGCCTGTCTGCCTCCTTACAATATTCAGCAAAACCATTGTAATAAATCAGTTACCAACTAACCTATGTCCAGTTATACACAGTCTATACCCCCTGAAGTTAGGCTGCGGATGACCCACGACCCCTAGGTAGAGCATGTGTTTGCAAATATATCTGAACGAGCCATTTGTAAAATTCCCCATAATCCTCCTCCTCTGCACAGGTAAAGCCGGGCGTAGACTGTGCAATATTTTTGATCATGTCACTCAGCACCAGCTCAAACTGTATGACCAAATCTCAGGGTTTAAAAGTTCACAGCTCACGATTCATGTTCTTACACTATACAAACTGATGTTCTTATGCGATCTGCCTGTGCATACTGTACATCCACATCACGATCGGAGTTCTTGATCCGAAAGTACAAAACTATGGAAGGTGCGGAGAATTCTGGCAAAACACACGTGTTGCCTTGACGCATGCACTGTTTGGCAGATTCTGGAAAATTGGCTTGTGGAACAACTTCAATAGTTCCACCTTCAAGATGAGCAAAGTGCTTTACAACGAGGAACCACTCACCCATTCACCAGGGTACACAGGCACTAGGCGAGGTGGGTTAAGTGTCTTGTCCAAGGACACAACAACAGGATTCATTTGTGGCAGCTAGAATCACACTTAGTATTTCTGGTTTTGTGAGTAGTGACTGTAAAACCTTTAAAACATATTGATGATTATATAGTAGAACTTACTCATTAAACACAATACTACCACTACATGAGTAAAATAAGTACATTTTGTCCATTGCTATTAAATAAGTTGTAGTTCTCACATGTTGTTTTAATGTTATTTTAAACATTGTATTGTATGTACATTGTACATACTGTAAAAATTACGACAGTTGATTTAATATATTTTATTACCCCCAGAGTTTTTTTTCCCAGTGTTTATAAATCCAGTCTTGGGAAGACATTGGGCTGGACTGATAAATAGCACATGTTGATCCTATTTTCTATTACTGTGAACCAGATTAAATGGTGAGTTCCCACTATGTCCTGTGGCTCCATAATGCACCACAAATTTCACAAAACAACACAACAAAGAAGTTCGCCTGTCACTTATTGCTGTACCCCTAAACACATGCTGGTTAATGAATGCATTTTGAATGGGACTGGAACGCCACCTAGGCCAGCTTCATGAAGGGACACTAAAAACAAATGCAATGTAAGGACAGATTTTGAATAAGAACTCATAGTCGGGGAACCAAAGTTTCAAAAATGGGTTGAACCTAGGGGTGTGTTCAAAAAATCGATACGGGATACATCGTTGTGGGCCTCTTGGCGATACACGTATCGATACGGAGGTGTCAGTATCGATATTTTACATGCAACAAACATTATTTATCAAGCTTCAGCAAACTGCATCTGATAAGTGATCCTTGCTTGCAATGCGCATTTCGTATTGTCAGAGGCAGCATTCCTTCTGCACTACAGCCTTGTTAAGGCCATATCTTAAGTTTACTTTCATCAAAGGTAGCGGCATGTTAGCATAAAGCCTTGTTAAGCCATGTTTACACCCACCCGCCCGCCGGCGGGCGATTACACAACATTAAAAAGTCAAGCCAGATATCACCGTACTTATTTTTCCAATATTGACATGCTATACATCATTTGAAAGCTTAATTCCTCAGTAAAACAACCATATCATTCATTTTATGCCACACAGCGAGCCCACAGAGCCATAACTTATAATTCCCGAAAATATTCATGGCATTTCTTACCTTTGAGCCGGTTCTGTCGGTCTGAAACGGGTCCAATCCAGGAATAGCTGTGCTCAATTAGTCCGTAACAGTCCACAGAAAAAGAATATCCAGTTGCTTTTTTCATAAAATAATTCCATGTGGAGAAATAATCCAGAAAGTCCGAGTTTGTCTGAATGGATGAGCGACGCATCTCTCTACTACTCTCGCTCTTGGTCCTTAGCATAGCTAAGCGCCTAGCTCCTGTTAGCGGTGTGGGGTATGTTTGTTTTCTCCACACTCTTAGCTACAAAACAAGCGTATCCAGGCTTCGGTCCGGCTACGGGGCGCCGCGCTACAGCCTGGGGAACAAAACGAGTGCGTCCAGTTAGCGGCGTATTACGCATGAGCGAGGGACAGTTCCACGGCAAAACCTGTTCAATCATTGGTTCTTTCAGAAAATGATTGACAGATCTGAGTAGCCTATGAAAAGACGATTTCAGTGGTGGGCCCCATGTGGGGCAGAGGTGCTGTAGCGAAATTTTTTGGCTTGTTTTAGTTATTTATCTTAAGAAAACATGCCTAAATTTCAGAAGATGGTTTATTTATTATACATTACATCTTATTACAGTTTGGGACATCTGGTACATATTTGAACACTTGTGCCGAGTGCGGGTGTTAACAGGTTAATCAAGGGCAGTTTCTGCCTTACAGCCTTCTTCTGTTACATTGTAACTGATGCGCTACACCAAAATAAAAATAACATTTGAGTAAACATCTGTCTTTTTTTTAAATTATAGGTTACGTAATGTAAAATATCGGGATACATATCGCCTTGAAGACCATGTATCGGGAAACCCCTGTATCGCGAATCGTATCGTATCGAGACCCCTGTATCGCGAATCGTATCGTATTGCAAGGTTGTTGGCAATACCCACCCCTAGTTGAACCTGACATGGTCGGCCATACTTTTTTATTTGGTTTTATTTGTTAACTTTGGCCCAAAGGACCAATGAGGAAAAGAAGAAAATATTGGAAAAAAGTAAGAAAAGCCTTATTTTTGCATTAAAATGAGCTGAAATCATGTAGAAATGTGTTTTAAGAATTATTTTTTCACTGTTCTCACCACATGTGTTCTTTGCATCTGGAGTGCATTTATTGACAGCTTACCCAACCCACTGAGAATTTCAGGAAATTTTTCATTTTTCAAAAATTTCTATCAAAAATGAAGGGTACATACACTAAAATGGCCCCAAATTTTTTTTTGCAATATGTCTGACAGAACAGACCCTCCAGTTATTGGTCCTTAGGGTCAAAGTTAACAAAAAAAACCCAAATAAAAAGTATGGCAGACCATGCTTAACCCATTTTACTGAGCTTTTGAGACTTTGGCTCCCTGACTATCATGTACTTGCCAACACAACACATGGAGCCTAAAAAGGGGAAACTGCATTATGTGAATAGGAAGTGCTGTTAGAACTCACCAAAGAGTATGCATGATTACCACTAGACCACCACACTTTACGCACTAGAAAAGGTGTTTTACGTCCGAGGTGAGAGGTCGGGTCACATATATCAGACCCTCCTTTTATATGCCGCTCTCTCACGTCTGCAGCCACTAAAAGCAGAAGCACATGCTGACCTGCTACATAAACATCAATATATTAACTCGTGTTGTTCCTGACCAAAACAATTTCAATGTCTAACTTGAACAAACACTTCTGATTTGCTATTGAGGTAACACAGGTACATGCACACAGACTTTTTCTCTGTGTCCCCTACCCGTTTGCTATGTGATGAGATTCCATTAGACACCATTAAATCTTTACCTAAGAGGCCTTTGAAGCTTCACAATTACCTGAATCAAAAAAAGCCAATCCAGGCTGAGCACTCTTCAGCATTAGGCCCCGAGTCGCGTGGGAGCTGTTTCACGGGACCCTGCCACAGACCGAGTCCTCAGCACAGCTCATTAAAATGACTAAGAGCCCAGCGAACATCCTTATGTGTGTGCCATAATGTAGCAGGGCTCTTGTGCTGGTGCTATAATGGAGGCTCTTGTGTGGCTGTGCTTGTCGGCCCACCCATCGGCACACACAGACTGGAGCTGAAACTGTGCCACTGGAGAGCCAACCCCCACGGATTGGACATAGAGGTGTTCAGAGCAGTGGCTATTGTGCTAAAGGCAGACCACTGAGCACTGAGCATCCACAGCTTTCACTCTCCACAAGTGGTAGATCTGGATTAATGGATTCAAGTATTAAAGCCGTACTGGACTGTGCACAGCTCCTCATACTTTCAGAAAGTGTGCAATGTAACATCTAATATGCCTTGACTATCTGCATTTTAGAAATTAGATTTACAATGTGACTAGAATATAAACTACATATGTCTGTGTTACAGTATGATTGTTCCCATTGGGTACTTGAAGTAACTATCAATAAATTGCTGATTTATACACTTCTGCCCCCCAACAGGTCCCTGTGTTGCTTCTCTGCATCCTCTCCTCCTGTGTCCTTCATTCAAGTTCAATAATGTAGTCATGGTCCTAATGCAGTTTTTTCATGGATTAATCCTAGGACCTGTTATCTGTTCTGGTCTCACTGTCAAAGCCCTGCAGGTTTCTGTGCAGCTAAAGTGGTATGCTGGGGCTATAGAACTTTTAGTCATTAAAGTCAAATAACTTGGGGGGACTGTGAATTGAAACTATGATTACATTATGAAACATGAACTAAAACTGTGGTTATATGAATGAAAAAATCTAACTCAAACGGATGAAACTATACATAACTATACAAACCGGAATCTTGCCTCTGACATAATCAAGAACAAACCTGTGTGTTCTATTTTGAGTTATTTTTCAGGGTTAAAACACTGGTGAGGAGAGGGAATGACATTTTTATTAATCTGTTGATTATGCTTGAGACTATAAGACTACGTTAAAGACATAGTTTTCATTAAAAACACAATTTTTACTGCTCTGTCTGTCACATGACCTCTTTTTAGCAGTCTGCGTAGTCCAGAAAATTATTATTAGTTGATTCCACTAATCAATTAATTGTGTTGAACGTGTTTCAGACCTATTATTTATTTGTTTATTCTGTTGAATAACAGAATATTTGTACCAATTTATGATGAGGTCAAAAATAAAATATTGGATTTATTGGTTACAATCTCAATCTACTTTTGATGCACATTAACTTGATTTCCCCTTCAAAGCTTGATTAAATAGCTCTCATGAACATTGTGACTCAATGTTGCCAAGACATTCTCATTCACCAGGGATTAAATGTTACCATGGTAGTCTTTATAAATACACCAGAGTGACAGGCAGAATGTTTTCTCTGCTTCGCAGAGTTCTCTGGGTTTAATATACCGCTATATGCAACCACTTTAGTAAGATGACATTTGAAAGAATTACAAGACCTTTACGAAAATAGACTATGTCAAAAGAAACTCAGTAATGAAGATCTTCTCCTACAACAGCAGAACTGTGTAAATGATCTGAGAGTTATAATTTCTAAACACATATGAAAAACTAGAATGCCACAATATGTGAAGATGAATTAGTGCAATCTAAAAAGGGATGAAGCATTAAGGATCTATTTCATTTCTGTTGGAAATATAGATTGTTGGCAGAGAATGCCTCTCTGCCTTGAGTGTGTGTGCATCTTGGTGTGTGGGCACATAAGCTGTGGAGCTGTTGCATGGCCTCATCGATTTCATGCCCTCTCCTCACATCTATTCACATCTCCTATCCGACTCACCTCTCTCCTCAGCGCTCTCCTCCTTCTCTTTTGGTCCGTTGCCCACGGCAATGGTTCACTGCGGTTATCAGTGGCTGTGGAGAAAGTGGAAGGCAGCCATGTGGACCCCCTGAGTGTAGTGGCGAGTGACCACATGACTACAATGGCATCCTGGGTTTGGAGGCAAAGAACTTGCTCAGTGTGTACTCAGTAAATGTTAAGAACATGTTTACTGCCTTAAGAATGACGCTAACATGAAGCATCACAATGGTTAATGTAAAATGTAGAACAGACCTCAAAAAGGACTTTAGCTACTTTCCAAATGTGCATTTCCTATTTGATATTGAATCCATTTTATTCCAGCCAGTGTTGCAATTTTGTTTTCTGTTCTTTTTTCCAAGTCCATCTGCATGCCCCAGGCTACAGCAGCCAAGCCAACACTTGTCCAGTTTTCAGAAAGATTGTTAATTTGATTTTCATTTTAACAGTAAGTCCAAGAGAGTTTTGTCCAATAATAACCCTGTAAGAATCAAATAAAACTAAACAGCCAGTGACAGCGGACAAGAGAAAAAGTTACAAAAGAACCATCAGTGAGTTATCTTCTAAATTATATTATATATTTTACTAATATTTCATACAGTGATGCCTAAAATATGTATGTAATATATGTTTGAGTTTTTAATCGCAAGAGCATCATATCACATACACCGTATAAGAGCTGACTTGACATTTGACAAATCTACTATGAATATATTTGAATATATCTTTTGGGTGACATTATTGTTTTCATGCGTTTGAACCTGGTGTGTGCGTGGCGGTGGCTGTCTGTGTCTTGGCATCTGTCAGGGCACAGCTGTGCGTGCCGTCTCTTCCATTACAGGAAAGTTAGCTCTTTGTGAAGTAATTAAACTGGAAGCATCTGTTCTTGCTCCGTACATCTCACACCTGAGCTGTGGCTAACACCACCAGCTACAGCAGCCAAGGCACTGAGCACCCAGGAACAACATAACAAGCCAACATAAGAAAAGTGCACAGTAGCAGAGTGGTTAGCCCGCTCAGGAAAAAAAGATTGTGGGTTGATTTCATTGGTTGGTTCATTGCTTTACAAGAGGTGCGTAATAAAGTAGCCTCCTCAATTGCGCGATTTCCTGAGTTTCTATCTTACACCTCTGAGTCCATCACTCCGTCTGCCCCTGACGCTCTGTTTTATTGGCTATTACCGTAGCATTGCTGTTGTTTAGTGATTATGATCTGACACCTGACACATCATACATGAGGAGTGCAGCAGCCTCAAAATCACACAAGAAAACACAAAGTTAAAGTACTTTCCCGTACTCAGGGAGAAGCAAATCTCGTAAAAATAGAATATACAGGGGCAAAAGATTACTCAAGTAAAAGTATCTACTTAAAATCTACTTAACTATACTATTGAAGTAGCTGTTTAAAAATGTACTGTAAGAGTAAAAAGTAAATGGATTTTGCAGAGATTTTTAGAATAATTAAAGCATCAAATGTGGAACCAGCCACAGCCCTTGAGCACAAAAGACTGGAGCAACCCACCTGTATCTATAGTCCACTGAGCATTCTCGCTTTCCCCACATGGAACCAGCACACAGAGGACAGCACGGACCCGCTCAGAGCCAGCACACTGGTCTTGCTTGTCCCCATGTGGAACCAGCACATGGAGGACAGAGCCTCCAGACCGATCTGACCCCTGAGCCGGAGAACGGCTCAAAACCAAGGAATGGACCCCCAATCCAGGTATGAGGAACAGCAGTAGAGCCTAATATAAGGCCCACACACGTGCCGATTGGAGTTGTCAGGTGTTGTCAGCGATAATTTTGGCACCGATTACAAATGTTGAGCATGTTCTGTTGATTTGGATAGGCCTACTGATGTTCAGTGATGTTTAAAGCAGCCTCAATTAGCCCTGCATGAAGTTGGGAATTATTTGCTGTTGCAAAAATCGTTTATGAGTGCACTTATCATTGCAGGAACGCAAAAGATGCATTTACTTCAAAGGCCTGTGTGGAGTGAGGCGGGTGAGATTTTGGGGAAAGGGGGAGGTTCGGCTCTCTTTACCTACTCTACGGGGAGGCTCACATTCACCCAAGTTGAAAACCCCTGCTCTACATTCAGGATTATTAAGATGTTTATTACCCAAAATTTGCACCTGGAGCTGCAGCAACATGTAGGCAAAGCTGCGCACAAGAGGCAACAGGGCTAGGCTCTGTATTGGTTACATATTTGTTGTTGATCGAATGAATAATGTTTTAAAACTGTACAAAAACTGACAAAAACATTAACAAACCTTGGCTGCTGTGCTAGCATTAATTAGGCTACTTACCATTTAAGTTTTGGTGTGTGTATGTCACAACTACAGACTGTATAAAAAGTGGACTAAGCGAGTGTGACGTCACCCATAGCGTTCAGCGCCGCTCAAATGAGGCTTGGGACGCTAACGGTTACAGGAGTGAATCTGGAGCCAGGCTCTATGTTATGAATAGCACTGCATGTCATGCCCCTTTTCCTTCATAAGTCGTCCTAGTAAAAAATGCAGTTTGACATCGTTTGCTATATTTATCTCTGATGGCAATAAACTTTTCTTTGTCCATCATGAGTCATTCTCCGAAGTCCTGAATGCGATGAATGCTGTTTATTTTTAGACTTATTTTGGAATTGAATATGCATTTGGAAGTTTATTTTGACACCATACCGTTTCCTGTCTTTTCCCTGCTAAAATGCCTGGAGACATTCCATTGACACAGAAAAATTAGGACTCCAAGCGGATTTGGGCAATGTATAGCCTAATTATGCCTGTTAGATGCACATATGACATTGCTGGTGCAGACAGTCCGATTGGTTAAAATGAAATGCGATTTCTACATGTATGCAGTATACTGTGCACTGTTACTGCTTTAGTGTAAAATTGAGGGTTGCACTTTGACTATGACATCCATTTTAAGCTATCACATAATGTTCAATTGATCTGCCAAGACAGGAATTTATTTCTTGTGTATGGACACATGTTTTTGTGTCCCATTCATTGTACTCTCAGAAGGCTCTTTAATTAAAGTTAAATGAAAGTCCCAATCATTATGAAGATAAGTGTGAGCTTTCTATTGGCGCTCATGGTGAGGAGAATACCTGTTTTGTTGTTTCTAATCAGCTTCCTTTTCAAGGCACCAAAAGATATCCAATATGCTCGTGTTTGCTCTGTCAACATGTGCTTCTATTACTGTCCATTTTTAGACTGGATGAGGTTACGCTTGTGCCGTCCTTTGAATCAGTATGTAGAGTGACATTCTTTTTATTTGCCAATAGCTGTAACTTTGTTTCCCATCTCTGACAGTTGCCAAATATACTGAAGGAAAAAAAATAACTTGTAGTACTAGAGCCTTGAATTGCATGTATTGCATATGTATTGTCATTGTCTGCACCTCTGGTCTGGACCTGACAGATGTGAGCAGTGGCGGCTGGTGAATAGACTCCCTAACTTGACCTTGATAAAAAAATAAAATAAAATAAAATAAAATAATAACATGTTTAATATTTTGTTTAAAATTGAACATGTATCTGCATAGACATATTTTTATCATGTTAAATGTGCTCATATCACTGTATTTGAGTCATGTGTTTGGAATTTGAGTGCGCTAAGTTGGGGAGCCCTAATGGAGGTCTATGGGGGAGGCTAAACTTTTCAGAAAATTTGACGTCATTATGTTGCTTCTGCCTATTACTTTACATTCATAGAACTATAATAAAATCTGGAAGATGCATCCAAGATGGCGTCCTATTGATTTCAATGGTCTGTGCTCATTGGCGCATGACCCCAATAAAGTTTACTTCCGCAGCCCAACGCAGCTCAACGCAGCTCAACGCAGCTCAACCCAGCTCAGCGTGTGATGTCAGAAACGCATTTTTGACCAATCAGAGCCTGAGCTGGTGGAGCGGAGCGAGCGCGGGCTCAGAGTGGGGCTAGGCTAACTCTTACAGTGGCGATTTTTAGGCACTTTGACAATTGAAAAAAATGTAAAGATCATATTGTAAAAATACAGAAGAATCCCTACAAAATCCGACCTTTATGAAAGCTGTTAATGCCCTGTCAGCTGAACACGGGCCATTTGATTTCTCAAAAAATGCATTGTGCTTCTATGGGAGATTTTTTCCTGGGCTGCGGGCTGCAGTACCTCGCTCGGCCACACGTCAATCTGCGGTCCCGGATAGAAGGACACACTTCCGACCTATGAGGATTCAGCTGCTCTGTCCCGCCTCACCCCAACTCTCTACTGGGGACATGTTACTGCTACAGGCTAATGCTACTGCTACAGGTTAATGCTACTGCTATAAGCTAATGAATGGAGAACTAGCAAGAAAGTCTGGCTGTAGATGCATGGGGAAAGTGGAGCTCCACTCTAGACCAGAAACACATGACCTCCACCGGAAACACGTCACATCCACCGCAGACTTTTATTTTTTATTTATGTTAGCCTTTTATGCAGACCTATGGGTCGACGAAATCTTTATTTTGACCACAAATAAAAAAATTGTTCACACATATATACACGGAGCAAGAAGCCCGTCCGGAGGAGCATACGGTCTATGGTCCGGAGGAGAAAACGTGAGTACATGCTTTTAACTTTGGGAAATCATTACTCACACAACTGTCAACGTAAAATGTGGCCATAACCCACAAAACTGTCAAATAAGTGTTTTTAACTGTGTGAACCTCGGAGCTTTGAGTTTGGCTAGTAATCTGCAGCTAATGCGATAAAGTCCAATGAAACTTCCACGGAGTGATTGATGACGCTACGAGGAAGAAATGCCACGTTTTCATGGACATGGAACTAAACACTTGGCCAGCAGCTCGAAGGTGAGGTAAAAACACACATTATTTCATACATTAAAGTTAAACGACACAGTTTGAATATATCAAAGTTTATATTTACTTGTAAATCAAGTAATATAAGCCTCCAGTGCATGCATTTCATTCTAGGAATACATTATCTCCTTTTTACAATCTGTGCATTTTTGTAAAGTGAAAAATAAATAATACTGCATGGACAGGTCAGATTTAAGATGGACATGAGGCTCATTTAACAGATTTGCACAGACACTGGTGTAGATACTAAACAACTGTGTCTGTCATGCCGATCACATCTAATGTCATAACAATGAGAAAACAGTTTGAAGTGTTTTAGATGAATTTTCTTTTCTCATCTGCAGCCTCCTGTATGGGGACACAACACACTGCTGGGGCCACAGAACTGTTGGCTAATGAGATGCTCATGATTCTTGAAATGGGTCAAATGCAGATGACAAAATGAAGCTAACACTGCGCTGGAGGTGCTGACCCAGACTCCTGCACCTGATTAGGTATGGGGCATGTGGCATTGAAAACTCCAATAATAATAAGGGCTGCAAATGAATCATGCTCATATTGAAATCATTATTTAAATTGTGAAAACATGCCTTTCTCAAATGTGTGGGATTCCTCTATTAATTTAACTGTTTTGGTTTATATAAATTGCCTTTGGATGTGAATGCACATGCTCTGTGAACCTCATTTTACGGTAATAGTTTTGGAGTTTTCTTAATGTGTGTGTCATTACAGGTTTTCAGTCTGCAGGACAGGACTTTGAACCAATCAGACATTAGGCTCATTCTGCTCTTCCTCCTCCAGGAGACACAAGATGCATCAGACTGAGTGGCCCAAGTTCACTGGGTCATGTCTCCACTGTCTGTGGCCAGACTGAGGTAGAGGCCCACCAAGAAGAGCTGTGGTACCTCTGGTTATGTCAGGCCTTCCTCCTGCACATTCTGTCTGCTGCTGTCCTGAATGTGTCCTAATAGTGAAGTGTCCATGCAGTTTAGGTTTAACTTCTAATTTCCTGCAGAAATGAAACAGTAAAATGGTAGTTTCTTTTTATCTTAGCTAAGGAGCACCTAAACAACTTCATCACTGAGGATTTGTCCCATGGTAAATGTGGCCTTCTGTGGCCTTATGTGACCGTAACAAGTGTGTGAGTCACTGAAAACATATAATTTACATAGAATACGTTTATCTGTATGTTTTTCAATCTATACTGACATTTGATTCATGATGAAATGTGCGGTTTATTTTATGTCTCTTTTGATAGTAACTATAAGAATGTACTACTGTACTGCATTTAAGTAGTTCCACCTGATCATATTTTGCAAAGATAATTTGTTCATTTGGAACTGTCACCTGCTTCAGCAAAAAGGGAAAACTATTTGAGAGTATAATGACATACAACTGTTTGTATTAGCCTATTAAAGCATTTGTGTATATGTTTGTAATGGGTTTAATGTTTCACTATTCATATGATAAATTCCAGAAGTTTATTTGATTGTTTAATAAACCATCTTTTCTCAAAGGAGAGATGTCCTTTATAAACTGACTTAAATACATTCTCTGAATAAATGTAATCCCTAATCAATTTTAAAATACTTAATTAATAGTGCATATCTCATCACTGTTTTTGAAACTTTAAAGTAATTTAGCCTATTTTAGATGTATCCCAGAAATACAGATGTTTGGTTTTGCTAATGTTAAACATAAGTTTTCATTTTGGAGAATTATTAGAATAACTCTCAAAATGGTCTCAAAATCAGTAATCTGTGTGGTGCGTGCATGGATAGTTCTATGGGTGCGTGTTTTTAGCATTAGCGTTAGCAACGTATTTTGGTTGCTAGGCGACGGGACGGCTCCGTGGGCTACACGTGCTCCATTTCAGCAACGGCCTTGCGGTCTGCGAATTGGGACATATAATTAAAAAATAAACGTCTATGGTAGATATGACATGTTTGTCTAATATAAATAAAATATACATACATATAAATAAAAAATAAAAGTCTACTGTGACGTGTTTCCGGTGGAGGTCACATGTTTCTGGTCTAGAGTGGAGCTCCACTTTCCCCATGCATCTGCAGCCAGACCCCTCAGAACTAGAGAGCTGTGTGTTATGGCTAGTGATGGCGAGATGAAGCCCCATGAAGCACTGAAGCGTTCCATCCAATTGCTCGATTCTTATGGAGTGACATAGCTGTCAGAACTAATCGCGTGCGTAGGAATTAAATCCGTGTATATTTGGCTGTAGTTGAGTGTAAAATAAATATTCGTAAACTCTCGAATGAGTCCAGTCGTACGTAAACTGTGTTGTGTGTATTTTTTTACGATTACACTTTCTTCAGTACAACTACGAATTCACACATGGGACTTTACTGTCAAAAATACGTCATCACGTCACACAGCGATGAACAGTAGATGTCGTGTTCAGCCTCTTGGCGTTAATACCGCCACCATCTTGGTACAGGCTTCAAGTGTCACTGACCGTCATTTGACCAAAGATTTTTCACAGTATCAGTGAGCGGAGATGCCAGACTACTGCCCCGCACATACGGACTGAGCCAGGACTGAACCGGGACTAAACCAGGACTAAACATCTTATTATACATCTATGGGACTAAACCAGGGCTATCCATCATCCACCTTCTTCCACTTTATCCAGCTGGGTCGCGAGGGCAGCAATTCGCCGCCGAGTCCTCTGCGCACCTGACCCGTATGAACCCCTCTGCGGGAATTCCCAGTGGTCTCTCATCCAAGTTTATGTGCGACTGGACTCATTTGAGAGTTTACGAATCTTATATACATGTAAAACATAAAGGGGAAGCTGTAACTCACTTATTTTCAAAAATAAAATAGAGGCCTTCTTATAGAAATTTCACCTAGATGTTTTGGTGTGTAGCATGTTACTCCTTTTTAGTTCATTAGATCACAAACAGAAAAGACCAGAACTACAGTGTCTCAGCTTCACATTAAGCCCATCTATTTATTTGTACTCAAAAGGGTCCAGAAACAGATTTAGTTTGAAATGAAAAAAAAAAAAAAACAGCACCCATTGTAAAGGATTTATAAATAATTCTGATTCTCATTCTGATTGTGTTTTTTTTATTTCTTTCTGTAGAATTGCTACATCCCACAAAAATCTTACAAAAACCCTTACTTGCCAGGATTGGACAAACTGGTTCGAATCTATTGTTGGATGAAACTGACAAAAAAAATGAAATTGTTTCTCTGCTTTGTAACTGCACCATGTGACTTAAATTGTAGGTTATGTTCGTTTTAAATAATGAAGGATGTGCGTGACAACCACTTAAGCACCACGACAAAACAACTTATGACTGGCAGAGAGTGATTGATAATGGCCGTGACTGAGAAGCATTCTAGTTTGATCATGTGTCTCTAACATGTCGTACTTGTCACTAATCCATCACACGTATTGATCTACAGAGAGTGAAGGAGCAGTAGGCCAGAGATGCTATAGACAGGAGTTATAGTGACATAATGCCACTCAGTACACCACGGGCTTTTGTCCTGCTCACTGACTGTGTACTCCATTTATCTGTCTGGACCTATTGATCCTTCATGAAAGATGCAACTATTTATTCACATTCAAGACTCAACTCGTACTAGCAGACATTGATTTTGTGGAAATTTGTCTATGGTGGGCGGGATGGTGGGTGGAGTGAGGAGGCGGGGAGATAAACATTTTGACAAAAGAAAATATTTATTTAGAGCGATTTATTGGTAAAATATATTTTTTTAAACTGAATATGCAGTGACCTAGTAAATAAGGTAAAGACAATGAGTTCTGCCTTTTGATGGTTGCATTGCTGCAGACTCTCCCATCACACTCTTTGGATTTTAGGTCAAAACTCATTGTGGTTTACACCCAGATGTACATTTTTCTTTTTTTCCTAATGAACTTTTACAATACCAATCAGAATAGAAATACAATAACGATCTTACTGTGCAGTGATTAAATAACACAAGACTAGGTCAGTGTGCAGGCTGCCAGACTGGTGCTCGGAGGTCACATACTGTAGCCTCTACCTCATCTCCCATGTGGCTCTTTTGTAAGGTTATTTCTGGCCTGCTGGAGCCCCTTGTTTCAGCATGTTGACCTTTAAGAGTGAGTGATGATGCTTCTTATTGTCTGTAAGGCAATAAATGTCTGGATACACATAATCTTCACTATGCTTGTGTCAAATTGAGTTTCCTGCACTAGGCCCCCGATGGCTTTGTAGCACCCACTGATTCACACATCACACATGCATGCTCCAGCCTCACAAAAGGACACACTCGTACACTGTGGTAAAAGTAGACTTTCAGAGGCTCACGTATACTGGAGAGCACCACTCTATAACTATCAAAAGCACTCAATGGCAGTGGGGAACTGAGCGCTGGAAAGGTCACAAATCTCAGCACCTGTGTGGAAAGGTTAAAGGCATAGCTGGAAATAACCTCCTGTGTCCAAGCCACGGGCCGCTCCTGTCTCTGTACTCCTTTAATCACTCACCTCATGGGATCATTGTCCCACATATACAGCATGTTTAATCATATACATATGCAGTTTAATCATATACATTTACAGCATGTTTAATCATCATTTGTATTGGGTGATTTTACCTATGGCTATGGTTAGTATTTGCACACCTGCAAATAGATGTAAATGTAAACAAAGCCAAAGCTACACATGTTTCCAAGTGCCCCATGCATCTCCAAATGATCCATTTCATGACTTGCTCAATCGTTCAACCAGAAAAGTTCTATGACAAAGTTCAAAGTCAGATTATTAAATTAGAGACAGCCAGAAAGAGAAAGAACAAGATAGAGACATCAAACCGAGACAAAAGGCCCTGTGAGGCGAGAAGGAACACACGCGGGTGAAAGTGGTGCCAACTTTTTGAATTAAAGCTTGTTTGAAAAAAAATCCGAGTGAAGACACAGTGGCTATTTCCTCACTGACACAGCAGAGCGCCCGCCCCCTGTCTGCCTGCACCACTGTGATCTATCTGCCATCATGAGAAAACAGAGATGCTTTTTAATCTTCTCTGACTACTGCCATTACAAAAGCCTCTATGTTCCGGGGAGCGGCATGGTTCCACATGAGCTGAGGTTGAGTAAACTGGAACCATTTTGTGGAAATACCCAAAGACACAGTGCAAAAATAATGTTTTCCTCTAACATCACCTTAATATTTGAAGAGGAGCGTAAATCTATCATTCATGCATTTAGCTGTATCTTGGATTAGCGGGCCCTGGTGGAAATGGGATTTGCTCAGCATACATTAAAGCATAGATAAGTACAGACCATTAGGCACTGCTCAGCCAGTGCTTAAAATAACTAAGTGGAAATGTATCATTAACTACTGTACAGATTTAAAGAGGCAGTTAAAGCTAATTTGCATCAACACATTTGATTTGACTCCAACACTTGTGGGAATTTGAGATAAGAACTGAGAGTCAATGCCTAAACTGCAGTCTGCACTCAGATCTGAATCAAATTCAAGACAGATTGCGGAGCTTTCCAGACTGTGCCCTTACCTACTTAACCGTTAGAAAACTCTGATATTACAAAATGCTGATGTTACAGTACTTTTACAAAAAGAGAACTGGTAACAGGTCAAAGCCTGTGTGAAAGTATATTATGTGTGATACATAAAAGTACACATTTTAATTTGCACTTAATTTAAGTTTCATGTTAAGCCTGTCCATTTGAATCTGAAAGCTTCTGTGTGCTTTACATAGTGCTTTAGGGTGACACAGTCAGCATGGGCCCCCACCTGATAACCTCACCACACACTGAAAATGATAACAAACTATGCATGTCTATAATTGCTGCTCTGATACAATCCTTAGGATAAAAACACATAGTTTGTGCACTTAACAATGAGGTGTGGTTGTAGTTTATTATCACGTTAGCTCAAACAAATGAAGTGAGGCTGCCGTTGCTTTGACCATCACTGCCACCAGTTTGAAACGCTTCATGCTCTCCCAATCTTTGTGTGATCTGTCAGTGTCTTTATTGGAGAAAGTTTGGTCACTCCAGAAATGTTGTGGTTCCTTTCTGTCACTGTTTCGCTAAGACTGCAATGCATTAAAATACTTGTGGATTGGATCAAAATAAGACAAAGCAAATAGAATTGTTTATGTCAATAAACAAGTAGAACAAAAAGCTTGTGTCTCAAATCAATCTAGCATCTTCATAGAGACAAGCAGCATATGGTAGACCATATACAGGCCAAGTTAAAAGTCTATAGACTTTTAAGAATTATAGACTTTTAAGATGAGGATATTTCAAGGTATTTTTATAACTATAAAATATGCATTTTTATTAACCAGGAATTCATGTGATCACTATCATGATCAAAGTCACCTTGCCGCTGACAGTGCCAACAAAACAAATTGCATAAATGCATTAAAGGTGAAATGTAGAATAGCAATCAACAAAAGTCTTTCTATTTGACTGTAGTCAAGGAAAATACTATGTTTATCTATAAATGCTAGAACTGATTGGTGCATTCACAAACCAATTCCTTGTCTAATTGTGAATAAAATATGTTTGAGTTGGGTTGGCATAAATTGCAAGCAATACAATTTATTTATGGTGACTGTCATAGTGACCTATCGCTGAGGTAACCTGCACTATAGCTAGAAGTGAGCATGTGGTTTCTTTTCCTAAAGCAGAGCTCACATCTCTTTGACAGGCCTGAACCAAACATGAGAGGTGTAGCATACGCTTCTTTTGTGCTTGATCTAATGCTAACTGATGTGAATCCCAGTGTCTGTCACAATCCACATCTTCTCTTAGTTCCAGGTAGGGAGTGAGAGAGAAGCTGGGAGAGATTCTTACCACGCTCTAGTCCATGCATATAGGCCTCTTCCTTTCTGTAGAAACAGAAGACATCTTCCATCCATCCATCCATCCATCTTCTCCCGCTTAATCCGGCTGGGTCGCGGGGGCAGCGTGCTGCCCAATACTCATAGCACCTGACCCCCCCTATGAACCCCTCTGCAGGTGGTGAGCCCACAGGAGGGTGGACAACATGGTCCTTGATGTTAGTTCATAGGGGTGCGGGCATGTTTTGGGTTGATGGGGGAAACCGGAGCACCCGGAGGAAACCCATCCAGACACGGGGAGGAACATGCAAACTCCACACAGAAAGGCCCGGGCGACCCGGGGATCGAACCCGCAACCTTCTTGCTGTGAGGCCTGAGTGTTGCCACTCAGCCACCGTGCCGCAATTTACAGAAGACATCTTATGTCTGTAAAATTATGATCAAGTGATTATACATTTAAAATTATAAATAGAAATACCTCAAAGGCATAATATTGTCCAATTATAGAATTTTTATGATGTTGCTTTACTGCACTTTATACTGGTGCACAATGTATTAGTCTAGTTAACTCTAGACCCTGATAGTGTCTGCTATTATGGATCAGGCTTCATTTAATAAAGTTTATTTTAATGTAGGGCTGCTACAAGTTCATCAATTAATCACTCAATTAATCAATCAATAAATGAAAATATCATCAGTTCTGATGATGTAAACAATGACTCCAAACATGTCATGAGCTGAGGGCTCAGACAGCAGGAATTACATGAAAATTACATGAGAAATGTGTACATTTTGTGTTTTTGATGAAAACCCTATTGTTATTATTGTCTGGAAATATAAATAGGCTAGGTTAGATAGGCATGGCTTCCTTAAAGGGATGTATTTTATTAGATAAGCAGGCAGCAATTAATGCAGGTGGTTAAGAAGACAGAGACAAAGTTTTAATTATGAATTTAAAACCTACAGTGCTCCAGCTAAAATGCAGAGGTTTGCAGGGATTAAATCTCATGGCATGACAAATGAAGTAAACCTGATCAGCATCAAAAGCATACAAAAAGTGAGGGGTGTGCAAAAATACCACTGCATGCAACCACGCTCAGTCACCCAAATAAAAACAGAAGTTGCCAGCAGCATCTCTGAAAACAAATGACAAAACCAATAGTCCATATTGTGACTATATATTTACTGATATACACTTATGGGCGCAAACCTAACAAAAGGTGATTGGCCAAAAATGCTCTGACCAGGCCTTTTGCCAACAAACAGACATCAAGCTGTAGTGGCCATAGCAGCAGTACAGTTACACTTCATTTACAACAAAATAGGAAGCATGCATAAGGGCACCATAAAACACAAAAAGACAAGCTTACACCTACCAAATAAAGTTGCTGAACAGTGTAGTAGGACCAGGGAGAACAGCAGCTACCAGCACACCAACTTAAAAAAAACAAATAACCAAATGATCTTGGAATATGGAAGCAGTGTGTGCTAGAGGGACACACTACGACTGGTTACATAGGGGTATCTACAAGTGGCTTGTCTAGTTCAAATTGAGTAAAACTCTCATATTTACAGACCTTTGGCATTTGAAACAACAAGTTGATTAATCAAAAGAATATATGCTGGATTAAACGATTACTAAAATAATCATTAGTTGCAGCCCTACTTTAATGTTGTTATCTGAAGATTTCCTTGTCTTGAAAAGGAGGTGCAAAGAAAAGGACCACTGACCTGAAACTTTGCTCAGTGATATTTGAGTTTGTTTGATTTTTTTTTTAGCTCACAGACTCAAATGATTCCTGAAAAAAGGGGGAGAGGACAGAAGACACATTCCTGTGTGCTTGTGTTGGACATGAGAGAGTAAGCAGGTCGGTCTGATAAGGATGCTTAATGTCAGCAGTGTGTTTGCATCCAGTTGAGAAAGCACAACAAGCTCAAAGGCCAAACCCCGTCGTGTCCTTCCAAGCACAGAGTAGCAGAGTAACCTGCCAAGATGCTCCCCTCTGCATATAGCCCAGAGACACCACAAGGGTTCTTACCTGGGTGTGTGCACATGTAGGAAATCCAACCATGTGGTTCAAGTAAATGGTGTGGTCCACTTAGCCTGGTCAGCGAGTCTCCTGCTCATGGTCCAGAACCAAAGATGTACCATGTAACTTTCGTTTTATGAAATCAGGATATTTACTCCTTATCTGCAAGCCACTTTAAACAGTGGTTAGAATTTAAAAATGCCGTAGTTTCTTGTTGAAGATGATTTCAAGACAGTGTATGTCTGAATCAGGTATCCAACAAGAATCATCTTTGGAGGGCCAATAGAAGGTCTTGGCTGGTCCATAAGGGTGCATGAACTCTATCTTATAGTCACCAAATTCTTCCTCCACCAGACCAATCCATGGGAGGTTATCATAGCTGCAGCACACGAAGTTCTGAGGTCTAACAACAAGAGAGATATCGGCAGGGCTATCATGTTCATCTTCATCACTCACGTGTCCTTGATGAACTGCAACCAAAATCCAACCAAAACCCCCCTGGGGTTTGTGAGTTCACTGAGTTTGTGGACATGCATCTGTGTCAGGGAGACAGGGACAAAACAATGGTACTGTAATGTTCCTTTGATTGTCATGGAAAAGTTAAATCTGTGCTTCAGTTCATTCTCACAAGTTGCCACATCACTCACTGGGGTTTGGTAACAGGGGTCAGGGCCGGCCCCCCCATTAGGCAACATAGGCAAATGCTAAGGGCGCCGCTCCACTAGGGGGCGCCGAGCGCAAAAATCGGCGATGGGGGATAAAATCCTCCATTGTCTAAAACAGGGGTGGGCAAACTACGGCCCGGGGGCCACATACAGCCCGTTAACCTTTTTAATCCGGCCCGCCAAACATGAATGAACTGCAATAAAATGTATTAGTTTAGTATTAGTATTAGTTTATTAGTGCAATTCTGGCGTTTTCCAATAGATGGCGCACTCTAGATACAGTGATACATAAAACCAAATCATCCACATGGGCCATATGTACAGTGCCCAGGGGTAGAACTATATCTTGAACACGACTTCCTCACTCATGGTCCGAAAACCTTCCCATAAAGCACTGCGGCCAAGTATATATCTAGTGTGCCGCGCACACTGCACCTGCTCCCGCACGGCGCGTGCCACATTTCCTCTTGTTCGGTGTGGACACCGCGCGTGGACTGTGTCTTGTTGCATACGCTGCATGGACCTCGCATTCTCCTGTGCACCTCTAAACCAGAACTAACACCAGGACTAAGCCAGGTCTAAAGCAGGTCTACATCATGTGTAAACAAGCATTAAATCAGGACTAAAACCAGGTCTAAACCAGGATTAAAACCAGGTCTAAACCAGGACTAAAACCAGATCTAAACCAGGTCTAATCAAGGTCTAAAACCAGGTCTAAACCAGGACTAAAACCAGGTCTAAAACCAAACAAGAATTTGCAGGAGGTGGTTGCTACATCCATGTGGTTTTAAAAAAACATGACAATATCAAGTAATCCAGTTACTTATTTAAGTAATTTAATGGATTACATTACAAACTACATTTTGAGTATGTAATCTGTAATCTGTAGGGAATACAGTTTAAAGTAACCTTCCCAACACTGTCAACAGAATTATCAAATGTGTCACAATCAAACGGAAGTCAAAACTTCTGAAATGAAAAATGTTAATTTTTGAAGTGGAAAATCATCGGCCCGATATATGGTGCACATGTTGAATTGAGATGTTTGAATATGTCACATGTAAATTGTTGGATCCTGCAAGTTATTTTCGTTTTATTTGCTGGGTTGACGTAGTCAGACTAGAACACTCCATCCATCTGCTCCTGGTCCGGCCCTTCCATCAAATTTTAGAACCCTTTGTGGCCCTCGAGCCAAAAAGTTTGCCCACCCCTGGTCTAAAACATCGTCACTATGAACTGTTTGATTTCTTGTGAGTATCTGTACTCTGGCAGTATTTTTTTTTTTTTTTTTTGCAATCCTGAAATCTTGCCTAGGGTGTCAAAATGGTTAGGGCCGGGCCTGACAGGGGTCATCATCAGAATGGAAGTTACAATTCTGCATTTCTGCGACAATGGCAGCTATTGAAAGTGTAGTGTTGCTCTGAAGTATTACATGTGGTATCTGGTAAAGTATGTATACATATAGAAAGTATATGTAATAGAAAGTATGATCTTCCTCTGTTTTAAAGAAGCTAAGAACTTTAAATGGATTTTTGTGGGCAAGCTGCTTGTGTACACAATAGTCTGCTTTAGATTATATCTATGAAACCAGGACACTGCTATCACAACACAGAAACAGAAAAGAGGAGCTAATACAGATGGTCAGAAATAACTAAGAAGCTAGATAAGAGGTCATAGAGTAATTAGAGAACATACATTTGTAACTGCAATGCAAACATGTGGGCTCTCTATTTACATTTTACACCTAATTTACCAGAGATTGAGGGGTAGGTCTTAATTCTATCCCAATTTAGATAGATAGATACCAAAAATAAATGCCATATTTGTATTCCTTATGATGCCCCCTTTCCAGAGATACCTTGATTGTTTATATTGAACTAGAAGTTGCTGAGTAAATGCAATTTGAAATTCGGTGACCATGCAAAAAAGTGAAAAAAATGAAATTGCAATATCTTGTAAACCGTTGGTCCGTTGATCATGCTAAAATGTAAGATTTTGCTTTTTTGGCTATGACTTACCAATACACCTCCAATTTCTTTGCAATTGGACAATGTGAGTGTTCCAATTGCAATTTGTGTGGGTGAATTGAGATGGAATCACCCTTCCATGCTTAATTGCTTGTGTATGTGTTGTGGTTTTATTTCCTGTTTTTAATTACCTTATTGCCTGCATCGGGACCCTTTTAACCAATCAGACAGAGACTGGCATTTTAAAAGGAGGGCATTTTGTACTGAAGAGGGAGAATAAAGATGGTAGGAAGAAGCAGGACCAAACCATGTGAGGAACAATGGTGCTGGGAGCTCCAGAGAGGAGCCTATGGTCCATGGGGAGAAAGACAGGATGAACCAAACGAGAATCCAGGGACAACAACAGCCGTGGAAGGCAGTACCTTCCTGGAAGCCTGAATGGTGACCCTGTGAAGCCTGAGTGTGATCCACAATACAACAGACAGGTAGAGTATAGTAAGTACTGCTCCATGTAGCACTCTGGTATGATGTGAGGCTGCTGTTGCTGGACCTGTGGGGCCATGAACAAGTAACTGCCTCTCTTCTTCCATGTTCCTTGTCATCAAGCTCGATGCCTTTCCTGCCTCTCCCCTTTTTTATTTTGTTTTTATAGTATTGGGCCCTATTGTGTTAATAAATTTTATTATGTACGTTTTATTTTTTAGTTGGTTTTATCTTTGATTGACACTGCTCCCTTGTTTTTAGAACATTTTAGTCGTTTTGGCAAGTGGTCCCTAGTTTCTTTTTAAAACTAGATGGTGTTGCTTTTTAGTCTGACTTTTAATTGGTTTTACCCACCACAGCCACTTCCACCTGTTCATTCTGCTGAAGTTGCTTGTTGTCTGTCAAATGTTTAGTTGACATCCATAGTACATTTTTGTTTGCTTGCTGTCTTTTTGTTCATTACATGCATTATTTGTAGCACATCCATTCAGGTTTAAACCGCACATAATTTCCAGATGTGGTATTTTTATATAGCAATTCATGACTACCCATTTGCCAAACAGAAGATGTAGTATATAACTCAATCATAAACAAATAAAACCTATGGCTTCCTCTATGGCACCAGCTTGCTGACTTTCCTCTGTACCCTGTCATTTTAATGGATATTTAAAGGGTAAGTCAGAGATCGGGAAATAAAGTGTGTTGAGTACTCCTCTAGACACGCATTATAGGCCTGGTTCTCCCTGAGGAAACAGAATGAAACATGCATTAAACACATCTCTCACAATGGCTAACCCCCAAACAATCACGGTGCTCCTCTACCTCACCATCACCACAACTAATATCTTATGGAATTAAAGCGCTGACAGGTTATCATAATCCAATTTCAGAGACAATCGTGTCGAGCACTTCACAGCGCACCAAGGAACCCCAATCGGAATTGAATATGCACTCACGGATTAAATTATGCAGGGAGAAATAATTATGGCGTACTGTGAGAAATATCTTTTTGTTATTTTGAGTGCCATATTGCACTGTGTACAGGGATTACTCTGGTGCATTCCATAGGAGAGATTCAGTCCTGACTTGTCAAAACGTGCACATTAAGGTGGATCGCAGTGGCCAGTGATGCTGCTGTGTTCTCGTACAATTCTCTCATGTCACCATCTAATGAGGCAAAGCGCTCTTATTATTTATCCTTCCATGCGATAGACAGACTGTGCCTTATGCCTTAGAGATGCGTTTTAAAAGACCCACCTAAAAGAACACATTTGAATCATAATGCTTTAAATATATTTGCAAATATAAAACTTTTCCCCACACAATGGGGACAAATCATATGCAATATATTTGCTTATTTGTTTAGTTAGCAACATAAAATAGATAAATGTTGGAACTCAAAGTAGGTGAAGGTTCAAGGAACTAATGGAGTACTACGTGAATATCTCTCCAGAACCTGTACATCTCCAGGACTCAGGGATGAGCAGGTCACATCACAGCTGACCCTTCTCACCCTGGACACAGACTATTTGATTAACTCCCCTCAGGCGAGAAGGTATGGTCCAAAACTCACACACAGCTTCTTCGCCTCTACTGTTGGACTCATGAACACTTCATAACACCTGTCATTTTAGAAAAAGGCAAGAACTGCAGGGGAATTTTGAAAAATGCAATTAAGAATATAAATAACAAAAAAACTGAGATCTAACAATTTAATCAGAATATCAGAACATTCTAATAATGATCTCAAAGAAATTGTTTGTTGATGTGGAGTCATATTGCTGGCTATATAAAGGTATCGGTAGGTGATGGCATGGATCCCTTGGTCTGTGTTGCATGTTTATCCCTGTGTCTGCATAGGTTCTTTCTGGTTTCTCCAGTTTCCCCATCAGCTCAAAAGCCCACAGGTAAAAAAATTACCTAAAAACCTAGCACAAGTTCTCCGAATGCTGTGCTGTGGTGCTCACTGCTCCTGAGAAGATGCAAACATAGATTTCCCTATAGGGACTGTACTGTACCTTATCTGTGCCGTACCTCTCCTTAATGTTTAGAGCTTCTCCTATAAGGTTTTTTCTTCTTTATTTTATTTCATTTTATTTACTTAAATGATGAATACATGCACGAATAGTTACTGGGAGACTTCAAGGACTTGTCACATGGCCATAGCATAAAAGCATGAACACTATAAAATTAATAAAATAGTAGCTGGGGAGGTTGAGATAAATATTAAATCTAAAGAACGCTTTTAACATGAAATGGTGTCAGTATTCTTCTTTATATGTGGCATTGACTGTACAGTAGAAAATAATTTAACAAGAGAATAATTTCTAGAAGCAATTATCAAAAAGTGAGAGAAAATGAAGGTCTGCTCAACCCCTGTTCAAATGGATGTAACAATATCCAAATCTCATGGTATGATATTGTCTTGGTACGAACCTCCTGGTACGATATTTATTGCAATATTGTGGGAATGTGCACAGCATATAGAAGGGCTCCAGATATTGGTCTTATGCTTACAGTAATAAGCATACCAGCCATATCATTAGTAATTTGCCTTCATTTTTTTTTTTTATCTCTGTGCAAACTAATCTGTGTGCAAAATACCAATTTACCAATACCAATTCATAATAAGAACAGATGCAATGTAAATAGCCTGTTGAAGGAATAATAAAGAGTGTCCAAACAAAACTAAACTATGTTTAATTCCATTGTAGTTTTATAGTTTTGACCATAGATAGTCTATGGTTTTAACACTTTCTTGTTCTGTCACTTTGGATAAGGCCCTACTTTGTGTTGTGCTCTACAAACACATTTCTCTTGCCTACTCAATAAGTTTAAGTTTATATTCTAGTCTATCTTTTGATAAATTTCTTTCTTTATGTCATTTAGTCAAGCGAGTTGTTGTGGTGCTTGTATTTCCCAAGGATATTTTAATAGATCTTTGACAGAGTCACTGTGTCTCAACAGAGTTAATGCTACTACTGTGTAACTGTTTGTCCATTTCCTTTAGTCCGTTCACGTGTTCTTGGCCAAACCAAAATACACGTAGGACTTAAAAGCAGTGGGGACATGCAGTGTCTCTGCTCAGCTTTCCTCTTTATTCCCATGTGCAGCTGTCTTATTGTTGTTGCAGCGTACGATGTTGCTGCATGCAGCATGCAATCCTATTGACTCAAACAGCTAGTCAGACGGATGACGCGGCACAAAGGATCATGGTATATGTAGTTGTCTTAGTTTTGGCTGCTGACACAAACTCAAAACTATTATTCTGGGAACAAATATGCCATATATACATGGCGTTTAATGCTGAAAAGAGACCACAATGATATTGAGGCCATTTTGATTTCATGATATCGCCAATAGCGTTACATCTGTAATAAGGGAGTGCCATGTTCATTGATCAGACAGGGAGAGAAAGTTTGGTGATGTTTCAGTTGGTAATGAAATAGTTCATTCCCTCAAAGTGTTTCCTCTGGACAGTCTTGGAGTATTTCCTCTAGAAGGTATTCTGGCACATTTGCTGCCACATATGTGGTAAAAGCCTGTAGCATCTGAAATGTCCATAGTTAGCTTCTTACCTAGCCTCTTGCCACATGATGGATATGGGAAAAAACAAAGTTCATTTCAGTCCAACAGTCCCTTGTGTTCATTCAAAGTATTTCCTTTGAAGGTCTTCTGACACATTTGCTGCTACATATGGTGGGAAAAGTCTGTAGTATCTCAAATGTCCACAGCTATCTCCTTAGCCTCTTGCGCGGTCTCCTTGGATAAAGGAAAAACAAACAGCTAATTTCATAAAATCCAAGACCCATACTCGTGTCCTTTGAACTGCACATGCTGCACATGTAAAAAAAAAAAAAAAAAAACTGCTCAGTGCATGAGTCAGAGAGCCACAAGAAGTAATAATAGTAATAATAACTGCCCCCAAATGATTAAACACACCTATTTCATTATGTTTTTGTATATTTATTTAGATTTATAAAGATCCTTTTTCTTAGATGTGTTTGTACCCGTGTCATTATTATAATACTGTGCTCCTGTATTATGCGTGTCTCTTGGCTACAGTCAGCATCACTTTGAGAGCCAGCTCAACATTCTGCCTTCTGAAGATAATACTCCCCGACTTGAACCAAATTGTTGCTCTGTGGTTTAGTCTTCGCTTAAATATTTTAAGGGACAGGGCTTTGAAATGGCTTCAAAGGGACAAAGCTGGGAATTGAATTGACAGGGAACATGAATAAAGATGCGTACTCCAGCAGCTGGCGAGATGGGGGAACGAAATGACCATCATAAATATGGTTTTGATTTTCTAACTAGGCGAAACAACAAAGTTACGAGGTGAACATTAGCCAGCATTGATTCCGTCTGGTCGATGGAATAAAGCGGGTAGTGACCTTTCCCTCATTTCGAAAGCATAAAATTCCTTGTTCAAAGTCTCCCAGGGTTTGGACTGCAAGTATTAACACAAATTACCAGCTGCCCTTAAAGCCTCTATTGCACCACGTTGTAGCCAAATGACTGATCTAATGTAGAAAGCCATAACTTCCCTATGTTATACGCCATGTTACACACACACAACAATGAATCCTGGACAAGATCGAATAAAGTGCAGTCTTCTCAGGAGACCACCATATAGCCTGTTACACACCATCTGATTTACAACTGGGCTGTGGGCAGCGTGGACCATCAAGCCACCAGCCTGCCGTGACACTGCAACTAATTGTGCCTAGATTTATCTGTCCCCAGCTGAAGAGTGGTAACAGGCCTACCCCTACACAACATGTGCCTAAGCATTTTACAAGATGAAAAGCGTGATGGTTGCAGTGCTACACTTAATGTGAAATCAATAATGACTTTGTGTGTGTGTGCGTGTGTGTGTGTGTGTATAATTATTTAATAAAAGCTAATTTCTAATTTGATAAGAACCATGCAAGGCTGTTATCATATAGGATCTTTACATTTTTGGAGGCAAAATTATCTCAAGGACGCTCATTTCTTTCCAAATTCCAAAAAAGAGAGAAACCTACAATGGCATCTTAGCTATTTGTTCATTTTACATACACGGCATCTTTTGTATATTGCTACTCATAACACAGTTAATGTTATTTTGGATAATTAGTCTTTATATTTGATTGTTTTATATAATGTTTTGGGATCATGTATTTTTTGTCAAGAAAGCAGAGAAATAAAATGCTTCTATCCCCACATGTTGTCCTTTCATAAAATACTCTACAATATTCAGTGTGTGAGTGTGTGTAAGTGGTTATCACCATATTACAGGTTTTATCAAAACTAATTTGCTTTTGTATTTTTAATTTAAACACATTTTGTACATTTAAATTCAATATTTTCAAAAAATATATATTGTGTTGTTTTTAAATTAGACTGTACAAATTACTTGGCAGATTGTTGAAACACACTGGACCAAATTTCATTGTCAATCTTGTCATTTACTCAAAATCTGTGCCACTGCCCACCCATTGTCATTGCTCAGCCATTGTCACATGGCTCTTCTTTGTGGATGGTCTGTTTTTAATTCTGGATGCCTGCCTTAAGCCAAGTTGGATGAAGAGTACTGAGTGATATTCCATAATTCCCACAGTGATTGTATGAAGCAGGTTGGAGACAGCAGGAAGTGAAGTCTGCTCTGAACAGACAATTTGAGGCACCATCGATATGTGTGTAGTGTGGAGTTTGCATGGATACGTCTGAAGGGACTGGACTGGCTATGGGAGCTTGATGCCAGCTTGGCTCCATATGTCCATCACAGTCTGTCTGGCCTCATCCTGCTAACAAGCTAAAAGGCATTACTGGATTTTTACCTGGTGCTATTCATAGATTTTTATAGACTGTCATGACTGGTTCCATAAAGAGCAGTCATATAGCATACATATTGTGCTTGAGCAAAAACACATTTATGACTCTCCCAGAAATATTTTTTAATTAATTAATTAATCATTGCAATTATATAGCACCTTTCAAGATACCCAAAGTGCTTTACAGTTCGTTGCTCATTCACTGGTGGTAAACTACAATTGTAGCCACAGCTGCCCTGGGGCAGACTGACAGAAGCGAGGCTGCCAATCTGCACCATCAGCCCCTCCAACCACCACCAACACTCACGCACACACCACTTTCATACTAAGCAATGTGGGTGAAGTGCCCTGCCTAAGGACACAACAACAGTTTTTGCGACTGGTGCCCCACTGTGGCACCTGATTTTCCCAGTGGTCTCCCATCCAAGCACTAACCAGGCCTGGCCTTACTTAGCTTCTGAGATCTGAAAACTAAGTAAGTAATGTGCCTCTTCTTGCAATATCTTTTAAAAGATCATATTTTTACTTATCATCTTATCATTAAATAGGGCACGTACAACCTACCGAGGGATATGTTTTGTAAGATAAATTGCAAAAAGATATGTTAATCTGAGGTGATAGAAATTGTATTTTGTTCAAAATGATGGTGACCAATGAGTTCCTTTGTTTGTGTCTGACTTCAGGCACCAACAAGAGAGTGGTGAGCAGACTGATGGCCCTCTGTGTAAAAGAGATGAGTTTTCGGGGCAGGTATAGGCCTTCAGCCACCCAAATGACAACAGTAGATGTGATTCTGGATGCCACAGTGTGACATCATGACATCATTTAGATACAGATGGTCATAAATACTCTATAGTCTATATTTAGAGTGGGTGTGAAGAGCTCCTCCAGCATATCCTGCATCTGAAGATGAAAAAACCGGGACAGTATAAAATCTTAATGCACATTAATTCATTGATTTCACAGAGAAACTGCTGAGGGTAGAAAGCATCCTGGGAAATGGGTGATAGTATTTCCTGTAGGACATGTATGGGGCTGGTGGCAGCAAGCAGCCTCTTTACTCTCCCCTCGAGTTTGGCAAAGCTTCGGCAGTGAGTTGCCTTGGTAACAATGACATCACTGGGAGAATGTACTGGGCGGGTCTCACACCTCCAATACCGAAAATAGGAAAGTGATAATTGTTTCAGTGTCAGTCCTACCTCCCATGTACATTGTGTTCTCATGCATTAGCAACACATTTAGTATTAAATCGCATAATGTCTACAAGTTCTCATGAGTTTTAAAAGGTTAACAGTTCAAATAAGTTAACTTTTTTTAACAGTGGTAAATTTGACATGTTTTATATATAAATGAAGCTAGATTTTTTTCTTTTTAAAGAATTCTCAATATGTATGAAATATTTAGTAATTCATAACTGAATCAAATAAAAATCCTTTGTGTTTACCTGAGATGGTTTGGTATGGAGGCCAGCAATATGAGCATGATGGTCACACAGAAGGGCCTTTATATGAAGAGAGAATATGACAGAAGAAGAGCAGAGAATTCTGATGAAACAAGTTTAAAAGTTTAGAAAATCCCCTATGAACTAACATCAAGGACCATGACGTCCACCCTCCTGTGGGCTCACCACCCGCAGAGGGGTTCATAGGGGGGGTCAGGTGCTATGAGTATTGGGTAGCAACCTGCCCCCACGACCCAGCCGGATTTAGCGGGAGAAGATGGATGGATGGATGGATGGAGTTTAAAAGACCTTAGAGCAGTGCACTAATTCTCTTCTAGTCTTCATCACTTATTCAGGCTTTAGGACCAACATAAAGTAGCATGACTGCATGTCACATGTCAGGTAAATAAGCTTAATGTATTTTTCTCCAATATAGTAGTTTTATATTTTGCAAGGGTCATCTAAATGCACTATATGGTCAGTACACTCAAAATATTTATGTTCAACTTAATACTAAAAGCTGTGTCTTAATGGCTCAAGCAAGTTGTTATGAGGAACAAGATTGCCCTAGTTCTCATTGATTAAAATGTATTATTGGATTGTGAAGTGGGTAAGCTTTATTTTCACTCTTTTCCTCTCTTGTTTTATTTAGGCAATGGTCCTGGTCCAGGCCTCCGAAGCTGAGCCCAAGATATCCCCTGTAGGCTTCAGGCTGCTGGCTTTTGGATGAGCCCAAGATGGGTTAGCCAATTGTCCCATTTTCTTACATTTTTAATGAATGAGTTATCCACAAGCAAAACTTAAACAGGGTTTTAGTCACATTACTCTTTTTACTTTGTCTTTTTACTCAATGAAGGAAGGCATTTTCCTTAAGAGTACTACAAAGACGCAACAAAGGCAGGCAGATAGATTCACCTTTAGCTTGTAATGATAATAATACTGCTAGACAGTACACTGCATATCTCATTCTTTCCTGTTCTATTTAATCAAGCAATCACTAACTTTGCCTTCAACAATGTCTTAGACTATGTCTCCTATAACAACTGCAATATTCGTTTTAATGAAAGAGAAAAAAGCATACACAGCTAAACACGGAACATAACGTCATCCCCTCCCCCATGTCCCTTGATGCTGATTCTCATTTTAATTGCGTCAAAGTGTGATTTTTTCCTCACATCAGAAAAATGTGTACGTGTGAGGGTGTTGATTAGAGAAAGTAAAAATACAGCATGTAGGATTTTATGCTAATTACCCTTTAAACCTCGCTCACGTCAGTTGGCTTCCCTAATTAGCATGTTTCCGACAGTAGCGCCAAAGAGTGAGAGAGTGGTGCGGTGGGGCTCGGCACGGCTAAATTAATGGTGTGAAAACCTAGACATCTGAATATTCTCCTCCTCTTCCTTTTCCCTCCCACCCACACCTGCCAACTCGTCTCCCTACAATGCAGTGCCTGTACAGTATTTGCTGTCTTATTGGTGCCTGTATTGTTTTCTTGTCCATGTGTTTGAATTGGAGGTTTAGTTTTACACATCTCTGATATACTGGCTGTCACTTTATATAGCAGCTATAGGATATCTTCAAATGCACTGTTTAATAACATTTTAATGAGTGAATCATCAAGTTATTTTAGTCACCATCTTACCATAATATATTTTTACCTTCAACTCATGTGATGAAGTTGGGATCTCACATTCTGTTATAAATCTTGACCCCAAGTTAAGCAATAACTGGGAGGAGCAAGTGCTGAGCAAAGCGAAGTGTCTCCTGGCTCAGCCCCTTCTGATTTTATCATCACAGCCTCGGTTTTATGCTCTGGTACAAAAGACAAACCGGTGCTCAAATTATTTTGTGCCCTCTGCTATTAAATTCAAAGGGTACAGTTTTCTGAATGTTTTCACTGTAATATGTATATCGTTATATCGAGTTCCACTTATGGTCTGTAATGGACTGACACACTGTGTGTGTTTGTGTACATGTCAGAAGTGAGTACTGTTCTGAGAATGTTGCAAATAAATTGCCCTATAGGATCAATAAAGTTTTCTGCATCGGAATCTAAATTTACCAAAAGGGACACTACAGATTCCAGTAAAATTCCTTCTCCAACATGTAATGGCTTACAGTATAGACCCTGCAAAAGTCCATCATTCTTTGTGTGCTCTTAACACTGTGAAGGAACACAGACATTGATCTATTTGGCTTAATGTAACTGGCAACAATAGTTCATGCCAATAAGTAACTTGTGCTTAACCTTACTGAGACATGTTCCATGTAGAAAAATAATTTTGGACGTAATCTGTTCTCTGAGGAGTCAAGCGCAGTGGTGGTACTCATTCCAATTAATTAGCCCATCAAATGGTAAGAAAATCTCCATGTAATTAGCTGATTTACCCTAATGGTCTAATCCCTATAAGTTCTCTCAAAGAGCTTGTGTTCTTTATCAGCATACTGCTGTGATAGCCTTGTCAAAGAATAGATCATTAAACCAGAGAAATTACCCTTTTAGTTCTCATAGTGTGGCTGTATTTGATTAAAATAATAACAATGAGTTATTTTTTTTAATTTTGAGGATATTTCAATGTTATGTTATTTTATTTCTGCAAAAATGTGTTTATTATTTAGAAGAATTCACTTTTGTATGGTAATTGTTGTGTCCTTGTTAAAAACACTGTATGTATTGATGACTTGTTGGACAGCGTAGTGTGAATGATGTGATATAGTACTTTATTGTGCAGTTGTTTCTGTGCTATTTCTGTTAATAGTTTTAATTAGCAGCACACTGCTCAACACCCGTGTGGCCTGGAGGTCCCTTCCCAGGATCCTTACTCAGGGCCCATATTCATAAATGACATCCTCACATGTAGAGTGGGATAGATGCTGAGATGTGTTTTATCTTGTAGTGAAAACTGAAATTGTATCATGGTTAGACCTCTGGGGGCTACAAACACTGTGTGTATTAGCTGAGGCGTGGGTTGCTTTTATGTTTCCAATTAAATGTCTAAAACAGAATGGGATAGCTATGGGCGATTGTCACTGCATACAAATGATGGCATGTTTATTATTGCATTATTTTTTCCATAAGAAATGCAGCAGTTAACATTATTGATACATTGCTCATAGGAATATTTCGTTGACAATATTATGTGGTTCCAAACTGAATTTTGTCTGGACAAAATGCAGCTCAGTAAGTCCAGGGGAAATGGTTGGAGAGAGGCAGTTTTAGGACAGAAGAAAGTGAGGCACACTGTTAGGTAGAGAGTGAAAATAAAAGGGAAAAGACAGGGTCAAGCTGGGGTATAGAGCGCTGGCTAGCACTGTGAAAGCTCTGGCGATGTGAGCGCCGTGCCGAGCGGGAAGATGGTCTCCAGCAGCTCTATTGATTTCCGTGTCTCGTCGACTTGGCCTCCGACGTTCAGCGCTTCCCCCCGCAGCTACTGAGAGAAAGGGCCCTAACAAAGACCTCAGCAGAAGCCCACCAGCCACGGACGCTCTCCCCACTCCAGTATGCCAGGGACCTTTGCGGCTGAGCTAAAAGCATCCCCCCGAACCGCACCTCCCTCTGCCCCGGTGACATTTGAATCAACACGAATTACTCTGTTCGCCTCGCCTCTGCCTGGGTCCTCTCCACCAGCCAGTTGCCTTTATTTGCTCTACGCAGTTCGCCTCCACTTTTCCACCAAAATAAGTCCGGGTGAGGTGCCAGTGATATGACCTGATATCCAAAAGCCTGTGCGCTTTCACCTCACATTACTGCTGTTTGTGAAGAATTAAAAAATGTCTATTATATGCTGCTGTGATGTTTTTTTTTACATTTAAATAAATGATAAAATGCTTTGGTCATATTCCCAGAATTTAGCTTGAGGTATAGCTTGGTTAACTATATACAAACTTCTATTATAACAATATGTATTATATACATTGTGTAAGAAAGATCGAATCATGGTACAGCTTCATTTGTAGTTGGTGAGAGCAACAAAACACCAAAAGACCAAACTACAGAAACTGAACAATGGAACACCCCACGCGCTAAACAACACTTTGCAAATGTCAAACTTTAAAAACCAGGACAATGAGACTTGATAAAAAAAAAAAAAAATGACTGAGTGAGAGAATAGTACAGTATGAGAAGCAAATTGTTTTTTTATACTGTACTTAAATAATCTTCCATTCTAAATTAACCATTTATTTAATAATAACATTTTAGAAAAATCAAGATGTATACTTGATTAAAATCATCACCATCATCATCATCATCATATTCTTAATGAAATAAAATTGTAGAATGCTGCTGTTCATCATTTGGTCCTGTACAAAAACCCATAAGACCCATTTCAACAGCTGATTCAACAGATTTTATAATGTATTACAGATGAAAGTTATCAAAACTAAAGATGACAAATGCATGGGACAAGTAACAAGCAAGAAATAGCCAAAAACATATGACACAGAATGCTATTACAAGCTCACCATATGTCAATTATTGGGCGATGTGTTCCAAGCCTGTTAGATTACTTTTCACAAATGACCCCCCTGTTGGCCCCTCCCTCTTGTTCACTAAAAATCATGTCTCCATTAAAAAGCCATGCTGGATGTTTAGTAGGAATCAACAGTAATTAGCTCGCACCACGCCTTGGAGGCCATCTGCCGAACACACAAACAGGTGGGCCCCTACTGCCTCAGCTATAGCGCTGCATCAAACAACGCACCAATGAGAGAGTGATTAATACCTGCTCCTAAGAATAGGTGCGTGACAGTTCACACACTCATTCAGTCTCATGATGCATCTTTCTGTTTCTCCAAGACACACTGAAACAGCATTTGTTAATGAGGAATTTGAACTACAGTCACGCTAATTGCTACAAATAATGATATTCGATTAAGAAATCAATTGGCTGCACTGGGTTATTGCTTGATAGATGCAGCCTGTGGTACTGGCTCACTCTCCCTTTCAGGAACAAATAAGAGTGACTAAACACTGTGTGAAAACATACGCAGTTTCATTATTATTGGAACATCTGCACTAGCATTGTGGGTAGTAGCAAGACACTACTTTTCTCATTGGAACAATTACCTGCAATTACTCAATTATACACTTGTGTGCACAGAACTGTTTAGTTTGTTTATTGGTTAAAGTTATAAAGAACAGGAGGCAAGACACATCTGTGTAAATAGATAATCTCAATATTTGACTTCCCCTTCATCTAACAATAAAACATAAGACACAACATACTAGCTTACAGGTTAAAGCCCCCTTCACAGTGGGCTAGACCGCTGTGTCTAGCTGTGAAATTGATAGAAAGAGCAGAATTATTGGTTTCATGCATGATCAAAATAGCCCAATTAATATTTCAACAAATATGAGTGTTCATTTTCTGTTGCCTGATTATAATAAGGCTAGTTAGTCCAATTTTTACTTCAAATGGACTTTCACATTATATGGCTTGGTTTAAGTCTGTCTGACCAGATAGCTCCATAGAGTCAAAATGGTCAGGTTTCCTGCTGGTCCCTCGAGCTGCCCTGAAGCATGGAGCACTCAACAGCCATTACTCCACTGCTGACAGAGCTGTTATATACAGACATATTCATCAGTCATGCATGTTTGAGTCAGTCAGAATACAACATACAACTGTCTGACATCTACCTCATGGAGCAGATTTTATAGTAGAGTTAAAGGTCCCATATTACACTATATTCTGATCTCTGGTATAAAGTTGTTTCCTCATCACACACATACCTGGAGTTGTGTTTTGTTTCAACCACACATGTTTAGCACACAAACCCTGCATATTTAGGTGGAGTTAATAATAATAATAATAATAATAATAATAATAATAATAATAATAATAATAATAATAATAATAATAATAATAATAATGCATCAGTTTTATATAGAGCTTTTCTGGACACTCAAAGACGCTTTACAGAGCTTTATTCATTCACTCCATACCTGGTGGTTGTAAGCTACTGTTGTAGCCACAGCTGCCGTGGGGCAGACTGACGGAAGATAGGATGTCAATCTGCGACATTGGACCCTCCAACCACCACCATCACTCACACACACACCACTTTCATACTAGGCAATGTGGGTGAAGTGCCTTGCCTAAGGACACAAAAGAGATGTTTATTTTAATTGATAACTTCACTTTCAGAACATTCATGAACTTACCCACAGCTACAGCAGTGCTCTGGATATGTTTGTTAATGAGTCTGGAAGCAACTTATTCAAATCTTAGTACAGCTGTCACACTATGGTAGAAGGGCAGTGATGCTAACAATTTCTTTCATGGAAACAAGCCTTACATTAACCCTTATTTGTAGTAAAACAACACAAACATGTGTTTGCAATGACTACATTCTAGGCCAGAAAAGCATATAAAATCTGTGAAAAGTCTTACCTCCAGATTAGCTCTCACGGTCGTCCTGCTTCACACTGTAGAGGCTCCTGTAAATGTCCTGTGTCCTTAGTGTGTCCTCTACTCCTGTAAATGTCCTGTCCTGCTACATTTTCCCTCCCAAAGTTTTGGGGAGGGGAATTCCAGAGGGAGGAGCTTCACCAGAGATCATAACGAAGTCATGTTTCCTCAGCCTGATTAAAACATGCAGGTCTAACATCGGCCACAATCAAACGACCTTTGTAAGATTTAAACATGCTGGACAGAGAATTGTAAAAAAGTCATGTTATTGTTGTCAAACTTGTGTTTGCAATTTGAGCAACCCCTCTCATACATTTTTTTCAGTGCACTGGGGCACCTGATTTTCCAGTGGTCTCCTGTCCAAGTACTAACCTGACCCAGCCTTGCTTAGCTTCTGAGATCTGACAGGATCAGGCTTTGACAAGTTGGTACGGCCAAAGAGAAAACACTGTTCTACCTTGTGTTGCCACAGTAATACAGAAAGTGCTCCAGTGTCTTTTTAAACTCCAAAAACCTTCACTAGAATCATTTGGAATATCCAAACTCTACAGAACGAAAGGTAAAGGGAAGCTGTTAACTTGAAAACTACTGCCTCATGATGTCACAAGCATTTTGAGCTTTGGAGATGTAGACAGACTAATAATAAAGGATTACTCGAACATGTGTGAATGAAACAAAACACAGTATAATAAACACATAATAGACCCTTTAACTGAGTTACTATAAATACATGCAAACCTGTGCACAGTTATCAAATGTATTTAATTATTTATTTTTGTTTTTTGTTGAGCCAGAAAGTCAAATTACAGAACCCTTCATACAGAACAAACAAATAACATAAAGATGAACTTGATGTCACTTGAGCCTTTTTGTGGCTAATTTACCCCTGAACTAAACAATAAATAAAATATGTTTATTTGGGTATTTCTTTGTGAATAACATATAAATATGTGATATATTAAAAATGTAATACTGTTCAAAAAATGTTCTAATCTTAGTGTCTCAACACAACTCGAGTGGCTTCTAGTTTGTTGTGTTGATTTTATGCGGTGTTCTCCTGCAGCACCAGCCCCATGTCAGTTCTGAGGTAACAAGAGCTGACAGCCACAGCCCGCTGCAACCACAGTATACAGACACAGGGGGAGCGCACAAACCAACACACACATTCACATCACATTCTATCACTTTCCATTCATCAGTGTCCAGAAAACAAAGAAATGACAGGTCCAGAGTGATCAAGGCTGAACCCCCACTGGAGCTGTGTGCTTCTGTTATGGGCTTGTGGTGGTGCACAGCTGCTGCACACCCAACTGTTCAGGAAATTTAGCATTGCTTGTTTATATAGAATATTTTAGCTACTTTTAAGAAAATGTGCTCCAATATTATAATGTGACTCCAACAACATGGAGCTAAGGATCCATTTATAGTAGTCTACTGTTTTTGTAGTAGTAGTAGTGGTAGTAGACAGGTTTATCAACAAATGGATTACAAACTCAAATGTGTAGAACATAACTTGTACATAATGACAGTGATGTAAAGTGGTTTACAGAACAAGAAGTCAAATTTTTTGTTAATGTTAACTCCATGGATACAGCCTGCTTAAAATAAATAGTGGTGGAATCTGACAGCATTGATTGAAATATTATACATTCATGTGGCTTTAATTTAACATACTTTGGTCACCTTGGCATTATTTTTTCACATGTGGAACAACACATTTTAAAATTATCCAGTGGGCCACTCTTGGAAAAATGAGCTATTACATCGACTTGAATGAACATGACATCACTGACACATTTCCAAGCAAAGATCTGTAAACACTTGTTGCAAAAGTTGAAGTGAAGTTAACAGTGCCGTGAGTTACTTGCAACTTTGCTTAAATAATTTTTTCTCATTGGTGTTTGAGGTCATTCTGACTAGTTAGTGTACATTATCTAGTGACAAGAAGCTCCACACAAGATTGTTACAAACTGCCTCCATGTTTTTTTTACGCTCCATCCACTTTGTGCTCTCATTATACATGACCAGCAGTTCTTAAGGAACAAACCTGGATGAAATTATGATTATTACTTGCTATAATTGGTGGAGGAATAGATGCTTGAAAATGTGATGGTAAAAAGCTTTTGAGTTCTTGGTGCAATCTCTCTTGCCCTGTCATTACCTCCATCTCGCTATCATTCCCATTTAGCCACCCACTGACACACAGCCTCCTGTCCCCACCTCCTCTGTGCATTAGATGAGTGTGTGGCTCTAATTGCTTTCTTCAGGGAGAGAATTAGCATGAGCTGTCCTCAGTGTTCCAGTCTAATGCATAAAGAGCAGACTGGAAGAGTCCAGAGTGGGGGCCAGGGGACTCAAACACTTGCTTCATTAGCCAATAATACACCTTTTAAAGGGGTTAGCAAAAGATCAAGATGACACTTGGTCTTTTTTAAATGACAGACGCTGGACATCAGCAGTAAAGAAAAAACAAGTATACCGCAATTGCTGTACGAAGTCATACTGGTTTTGTACTTTTGTATTTCTCCTGCTTCTATTACTTAATCTGTATTACGCTGCTACCTCTACTATACCTTTACTCCCTAGATGTATGGCAAGGTGAATTGGACTAAACATTTGAACCAACTGAACATAAGAAGCAAGTAAGTTAAAGTGAAGACAGAGGCAATAGATTTAACATACTGTAATAGTATCATGTTTATTGGTCACAAACCTCTTACAAAAAGAGTGTTATATCCTCGTCTTCTATAATCTTTGTCGACTTGTGGAATGCACTATTGCAAAGCATCATGTTGACTATTGTAATTGTCCTGAGATCATCTCAAGTAAACTGGACCATGGTTGAGAGTAGGTTGAGGATTGTTTTATGATGTCAGTAATCTGACAGCATATGTGACGATGGAATGAATAATAAATCCATTGTAAAGTATATTCTCATGTCATATTCAGTCAGCGAACCTGTGTGCCTATAGTGTGTGGGGAAAGTACTGTGTCCTGGTGTTACCAGATGGTGTTGCTGATACTTTACTAAATTATTCCATTTTATCTATAACAATCCACTAAAATACAGTACGCCGCCCTAACCCTCTACTCTAATATACTACAGTACTATTGCTGTTTTCTGACGTTTGTTGGTTTGTTTAAATTGTTACAATTGGGCTCAGCAGGGCATGCTACAAGCTTAAAACAATAATAATTGTCATCAATAATACATTTTACAGCAACCAATAATATCTACAATTGACTGGTTATTAAAAATAAATAATAGAAAATATTGAATGATTTGGCTCAGGGGAGTCATTCAAGCCAGAAACGGCAGTGATGTGCCAGGTGAAGTAGTAGGTCACCAGGTACAACGAGCTGTTTGTTTTTAATAACATGCCTGAACAGTGGGATGTGCAGAAGGGGAACAGAGTGAAAGGAAGATAAATAACTTCAACACCCTGTGTCTCTCTTATACCTGGGGCTTTCTACTGGTCTAACCAACAGTCACAAGAAAAAGACTATTTTACCTTCACTGCTCCTGCTAAACAATAAAGTAGAACTCTGAAACTTATCATGTTTAGCCACTGTTTTGGTTTTTGTTTAATATGTTAAAGGATTATAAATGTTCTTTACAGCCTACTCCAAATAAACACCTCACTTCACTTTTTTATTTCAACTCTATGTTTCTTTTTTTTGGCATTTAACCACTCTGACATAAGGTTGGCACTGCTTATTCTTGCAAACGGCACAGGAAATACAAGGCTCCACAAGTCATGACTCAGAATATTTATTCAATATTTAAATTATATTTATTTGAATACACAAATGCAAGATGCTTTCTTTTTAGTTAAACTGATGTGCAGAATCTAAAAGTGAGCTTTCAGTGCTGGCTCTTGATGCATTCCTCTCCAGACTGTGTGGGCAGTGAGGAGAAATGTCACCAATCTCTCATGGCAACAGTGACACACGACACTGACGCTGGAGATGTTCACAGTGTAATGATCATGAGGCACAAACCCTGTCGTGTGTCTCCAATGGCCTCATAATGGTTTAGAACAGGTATAGCATTTGCTCAGCATTTGAGATGACAGGGACATGGGTGTCTTCTGCAGGTGCACCAACACAAAAAAGTGGGTGCAATAAAACAGGAGCACAGAATTGTATCATTATCCACTAATAAGACAACATAGTTTTCTTTGTGGCACTTGTGACTGTGATGTATGTAAACGCATGTGTAGTTGCTTTTAAATAATTTAAACATGCGTATTTCACTTTACTTGTGGATGCTCAAGGTTTTACAGTGACTGGGGTGCACATTTGCAAACTCAAAAATGCCTCCTAAAGGAGGAAGAGTACAGACCACTCTAGCCGATCCAGCAGCAGGAGGCATTCACAGCACTTCTCCAACCACAGAAAGAAAGTTTCCAAAGTTTTATCGAAACAATTAATACCAGACGTACTTGCAAGAAGTGAAAGTAAACCTTGCAACACACATGGAAAGAATAAGGATGGATATGGAGAGATGTTATATTCTAGGAGGAACTAAAGGAAAAATCTTCATTCATGAAGATAACATAGAGGCAGTCAAAAGAAAAAGGAAAAAGCTTCTGCTAGAGATGGTAATGGTGAGGATGAGGGAGGATGTTACCTACCTGTGTTATGACAAACTGGTAACACACCCTCAGAGCAGCACATCAAAGCAACAATAGGACAAATATACCACTAACACTATGGTTACAACCTTTAGGCCTACATCTTCTCTGATGGCTCATACCACATGCTGTCATTAGCACAACATGCATGTAGGGATAGATACTGTGGGTCTAAACATATGTAGGGACATATAGGGACATTCCATATACTAAAACTGTATGGGATCAGGGGTGTGGCTGTGCAGTAGCTGACATTGTATGTGGCCTGTCACAGGGTTCAGTGCTCTGTCCAAAATTATTTAATATTTATATAAATGACATGCAAATCTTCTAAAACAGTCAAGTTTAGCTTATTGGTGGACAACACAAACATAATAGGAATTGGAGAAAACTTACAGTGAATCAACTCGTCGAAAGTTTCAGCACAGTTAATTAACATCAAGCACTGGCAATTAGGTTAATTCATAATAATGATGGTAGATTATAACACACCAAATCTCACCACACCAAACATTGAAGATATTAGTGATGTAAAATTAGAGTCGATATAAAGACAAAAGCATGAAAAAGCATAAACCATTCAAAAGAAAAAACAAGAAAATTATTTTCAAAAAGTATACCGAAGAATGTAATTGATGGCTACTGAGATGTGATAATCAGTCTGTTGTATTATATTATATTGTATTGTCAAGAGTATGACTAGATTGTGTGTGCCGTTTGAATAATCATCAAAGTATGTAGTTATTGTATTGACAACATTTTGGTTCAGTTTGTAACAAGGTGGTTGTTACCACCTTGCCAAAGTAATGCTCTCTGGTAATCATGGTTGTGGGAACCTCTTCTAACGTGCCCCACATGGGGCTCATACCTCAAGCCTATTGAATGTTAAAAGATAAATGCCCTTTTTTGTTGTATACTTAGTTTGGTGTTGTTTTATGGCATTCATGAAGTGAACCCCATGATTTCTTGTGTACCAGATTGTCGCTGCTGCGGGCATTTTTTGCTCTGCTCAGCTAGCCTTTTAAGTGTTAGCTCACTCTGGATGAATGCTTTGTTATATTAGCTAACGTCCTACTGCGACCTGGGTTTTGTTTTAGTTTAGATGCAATACACGGTTGGGGTTGAAGTGCAGTAGGAGGTTAGGCCTCAGGGTTAACACAAGTCACTTTAGCCCAGACAGACCTATTAGCACCAGGCGCTTTAACCAACTAGAACCGTGCACTTTAACTTGACATCAAGCAATACAAAAAGCACTGAAGCACAAGCACCTTTAATGCCAGTTAAGATATCGTCCATGTTTTGCAGAGCACAACCACTTAACTTATTTTAAATGCAGGGTTTAATTAGTTTATTTTGCTTTCCATTAGCCTTTCATTGGACATTACTAACTTTGATTTGTTGTGTTTAGTTAGTTTAATTTTGGTTTCTACATTTGTAAATGTTGCTGATTATTTTATTGATTGGTGCAACTTAAAATAAAGGAAATGACTTTTAAATGACCATAACATAATATTAAGCTGTGATTTTCTATACCACTTTGCCTTTGTCCTTGTTTATGCCAGACCAACTTGTATATTTTATCATAAAAAGGGGACTCTGACCTACCTTCTGGATACAAGCTGTTTTGACATCTAGATAGTATGCATACAATTGCACTTCCAAAAAGTTGTTATTGTATATGACCTATAAAGTAGTGCTCTACATTGTTAAATAGAGTCAAATATAATCCACAGTCTGTCTCAGTTCTTCCCCAGAATTTTCTTTCAAACACCAGCTATAAGCAGGTGGTCAAAATATTTTTGTCTGATCAGCCTAAATGTCATTATTACAAAGTAATACTTGAGAATGACACATGGAAAGGAGATAACGTGATACAAGTTGTGCAATGTTGAGACCTCTGCAGTACATCATTGCCAAACATGGGCAGGAGAAAAAGATAATACATTTACAAATACATGTTTTATTTATGAAATAGTGTGTGTGGATGGCTGTGCACCATAGAATTTGTGTTATCTGGCTGCTGTCGAGACGAGCCAGGCTTTAATTGTGCAGACATGAGACTTTGATTAATATTGTTGATGAGCGCTGCCAGCAGGGGTGAAGGCACCAAGAGGAAGAACTGTCAGACAAACACCCAGGTAACATCCTTCATCCCCTCCACCTCCCCAGACACCTCCTCTCTGTACACACGGAAGAGATTCAGTGCCCCTCTGACTCACACTTGATTACTCTATTGTCTGCTTAGACCGTTTACACTGCATGAATTTCTTTTTCTTTTCTTTTTTTAACGTCAAGGCATTTAGTTTAGCCTCACTATTCAAATAATGACTAATGAAATCTGAATCATCATTGTATATTATGGACATTAATATGCACTATGATATTGGGTCATATATAAGATAGGTAAATACACTCAAAGTAGTTGCTCTTTGAAAATAGCTGATTCAAAATTGCCCATAAAAGTGCAATGAGATATTATCTGTTGTATCAGGTCAAGGCTCTAAGGTTTTACCAGAGGGAAAAAAGTGGGTATGACTGCGTCTGGCTATTAATGCCACATAACAAAGAAGCCAGTGGGCCACAGGTTGAGAACCACTCATTCAGAATATATGAAGGATGAAATGCTGCCTGAGGTAAAGTAGGTAAGGTAGGTAGGTTAGGTTGGCACAGAGAGAACAAAGGACAACAGCAGAGCAGCAATGAGGAGATAAAGTGGGGTAAAAATGAATGTGAAATAGATGGGCAGGGATCAGGTGGAGTGCAAAAACAAAACAACAGACACAGAGCAAACAGGGGCCAGGGGACACATAGAGAAGGTAATATGACAAGCAGGAGGTTAAAGTCCAGAGACTCTTGACATAAAATACTGAGGAAAGTTGCCCGTCTGCAGCAGGAGACACAAAAACATAACAGAATGTAACATTAAAATGTGATATACACGCATTAGGCTGGTTCTGACTCCACGCAGTCTTTTCTAACACACCACTCACATTCATTTGGGCTTGGAACCACAGTCTGTTTCGCTGGCTCCACAAGAGAAGACAAGGAAAGAACAAGGACAACAAAGAAAATCTCTAATATGCACACCTTCAACCACTTCTGACTGCAGATGAATGAAGAACCAGTCAATCAGCATTTATATAAGGTGTTTTACAGAACACAAATAAAAACTGACCAAATAATACTTTTTCTTTTTGTGACTTTTAAAGTTTTGAAAGAATTTAAATGATAGTTTTAACCTTTGTATCATTTAATTGTCAGTCTGACAGTGATAATTAGTTTCAACTGTCAATTTCCTTTATAAATTTGACTTTGCACACTGGGATTTTTCATCTCACACTGATTTTTACTTTAATGTCACCTCAGTTTAGATGCATCAAAACTTTTCTTCATAGAAATGTATTCAGGAATTTGTTTATGTTAAACACCTAATTAAATCTGTTTGCATTCTGTACATGCTTAATTATTTCCATATTAACAGTTTCATTGCTTTTATTTAGCATTGGCCTTTGGCTTTCTGTGAGCCAACCCAATATAATAACATTATTAACTGTAATTCCTTTTAATGTGACACAGAAGGCCCCTCTTTAGAAAGTGATTCCGGAGGGACTTTGCTAAGCTGTCCGTGTTTAAGCATGTATAATGATTAATGTGTTTGCCACTGCGCTGGGCTACATCAATGTGCACATAATAATACAATGTATGCGTGTGCATCACAACTGTCTCAATCAGTCACCATGGATGTGTGTGCGCACTTTGCTGGTCTTATCATATAATTAAGTGGCATTTAATAGACAGTTCACCACTCTCCCTCTGCAAACAGGAGAAGAGATGCTATATAATCAGTTAAATTGTCAGTGAATATTAACATAATCTATGCTTGAATAAAAATGATTTCTTTATTATGTTTCAAATTTCATTAAATGCCAGTGCCTGTTCTGGTGTAATTAAGCAAATATTAGCTCCGGTGCAACACCCACAGCTCTACCACCCAATAAAACATTATTAAAGGGATGATTCCTATTTTGAAGTATGTAAACATAATGCGGTAGAAGGGAGGAATAGGATCAGATGAAGAGAATTTTGATTAAGAGACAGAAGGATAATTTTGACAGACAGATAGAAGCAGGGACTTGTGATGAAAAGGAACAAAAGGTCATAAAAACCGAACATCAAGTGCACCTAAAAAGATGATCTAAACCGCAAGGGAATGGCTGGCTGTGATTTGGTGAAGAAAAAACAAGGAAGTGCGCCAAGTTTTTTGAGGCCTGATGGGGGAAAGCGGATGGAGAGATGAGAGGTTGGAAAGCGGTGCAAGACGATGTGATGAGAAATGTGCATGGCAAAATGGCTGAAGAAAGGGAGGAACCCCAATGCATATGAGATGAAGCGGATTAAGGGATTGCACACATCAAGGAAGGGAAGAAAAAAGGTGTGTGGGGGAAGAAGAATGAGCGATTGAAGATGGGTAGAGGCAAAAAAGGAGAGGAGTATGCAGTGATGGAGGCCTGCTAAACCTAGATAGCATGCTGCAAATGTATTCACTAAGATAGAACAGGTTTAATTCTTCCTTTAGACACCTTTAAGTACGCCCCAATGGGACCAATTGCAGCAACATTATGGGCAGAGATTCACATAGGTTCTGATCGCCAGTTTGAGACATATGGATCATGCTTGACTAGCTCACACTCAATTAATGGTATACGCAGACATGGCAGTGACGTCTGTGCCAATTACAGCAACTCTGAGCAAGTTTTTTGCTCAAAAGATGTAGCTGAGGAGTGCAGTGTGCGCCTGCTGCCAGATTGGGAGACGAACGGTATACAACACACACATCACACCGACTTGAAAAGAGAAGCCTAGTGAGCATCCATCTGGACTGTCCTTGACTTCATTCAAAAGACAGACACTTACACTTGGGCCTCAAGCAGGAAAAATGCAATCTCTGGATCAAAAACATTGAACGTGTGATCTATTAAGTCTTTCACATCACAGCAGGGCCACAAGCCAGTCTACTCTGTGCAAGTCTGGTGTGAAAGGTTATGGAGAGTGTTTGTCCCTTTGACACACAAAGGAAAACTGCCAAGCATTTTTGGTGTGACTTTAAGGATAAAGGTAAAAGAAAAAAGAAAAAAAGATCTGTCTAACAACAACACATAATGGACTGCAACAACTGCCTTCAATAATTGTCAATATAATATAATAGTTTACAATATAATATGACATTTTCCTACTTTTGTCCCCACTCATTAACTATTTTCACGCTATGAGATTCCACCTGGAAAGACAACTTAAGCAAATGAAATACTAATGCTGTTAGTAGTGTTGCCTAGAAAGAGAAGGGGAAAAAAACGCTTTTGAGAAGAGAGTTGTCACTGAGATATGGTTGGGTGGTTTTAGGCTTTATTGCCCAGAACAATAGTTGCCATTTTGTATTTGGTGGAAAATGATCAGATGAGCTTGCCATGTATTGGATTGTACATTGCACTAAAAATACTATTCTTGTCTCTAAAGAAGCCTGAACACAAAAAAATGACAACATGTTCACAGAAAGAAAAATTGTGTTTAAAAGGCTGCCAAAGACATCATCCTATCAGAACTAAATGTGCTTTGCTCTATATCGGCCAGCAGCCTGCCAGATACTTGGACAAGCTTGACTTTTAATATGCGCTCCTCCTCTCATATCCTTGTTTGTTTTAATATGAATAGCTACTTGTGCAGGGAATCATTTCCTAGCTCTATGACAGTGTTATTGGGTGCCGCATTGAGTGGCAGCCTCTATACGTGCCAGAGCGGAGATATATTAATAAAGTGCTGGGAGAAGTGGCAAATAAAAGCAAAGGGAATGGAGGTGCATCATATTACAACCTGCTTTTCTCTAAGACTGCATCCTCCCAGCCCCCACTTTTGGAGCAATTTTGCATCTCTCAGATATTTAACTCTTTTCATCTTCCTCCTTATGTCCTTATATTTTTGCACTAACAAGCATGTGTTTTCATCTTGTCAGTCTTCTAAAGAAACTACAACTTCACGGGGAGTCTCAGCTTCACAAAGCCTTTATCTGACCTTCTTTCCCCACAGTCTTCCCCTGTTTGTTCACCTTCTTTATTACCTCAGTTGTGGTGAATGCAATTCTTTCTGTCAGAGGCACTAACCCATGAAAGGAAAAAAGCCTGTCTTGATGCTGATATAAAATTGCATTATATTTTAAGTCATTTTCACAGCCTAAATATATCATTCGCACTCACCCTGATATTTTGGAATCTTGTTTCTGCTCCAGCTGTGCATGCTGCGGTGAAAATCTGCCGAATGCCACCTCCCAGTGAAAAACTGAAAAATATATGCAGCATTGCTTTTGTAATGTGACCCATTTGAGTGTTGTCACAAGCTTACCAAGGAAATCAGCAACATTTGCAAATGTCTTTAACAAGTTGATAATGTTCTGAGATGATTGTATGGTTAAAAATGAACTTCAAAGAGCACAGTCACTCAGAGTGGAGACAGTGCTGTTGAATGGCTCTAAGAGTTGAACATTAAAGGGCCCCTATCCATTTTATAGTATTATGTATTTCTGTACAGATATATCATATAAGCAGCTCTTGAGGTCAAAATAAGTCTACTGTGTACTGTTTACATCTAATTATAAAGCGTTCTATAGTACAATAATAAGGATGTGTATGGTTAGCATGCTAATTATTGGCTTTATTGTAATGGCAAAACTCTGCTGTATTGCATTGATATGGGATTTATTATTATTTTTAGCATCATAATTTATTGGGAACAGGTAAAATGTGTTGTATTCTACTTTTTCACTTAAGGGCCAATAATATTTTACACACACACCTAGTTGATCTCTTGATCTTTTGTTATAAGTCACACATTGAAAGTAACTCTAGAAAAGTAGGGCAATTTTTTCAGCCCCACAGTGAATTTGAGGCATGAGAGAAGTGTGTGTGTGTGTGTGTGTCACCACCAGCAGACAAGCTGAGGTAACGAGACAGATCCTCATCAAAAAACAGATTAGCACTCACAAATGTTTCGACTTTCTGCTCCAAGCGTGTTAGCCAATCCCTTAACAGCCTCTCACAATATGACTTCTGCTGTTATATGCTAAAACAAAACTGAGTTAGAGATAAAAAATGAATTGTTATGATCATGGAATCCATTGCCTAAATACTGATAATTGCCAATTTAATTGCTAACAAAAGAGGAGATAATGCAAAAAACAACATTAGCTCAGTCATCTGGATTATTTTGAAATCGCCCTGCCACATCAAATTAATAAGACTGCATTTTTTCATATATTAAATTGTACAATCTCACCATTTAGCATCATTTATATGACGATTTGGTTTTTATTAGTGAAAATGAATGAATCTATTATCTTGCTGTTGGAAAGAGGCGCTTCTGTAGATGGCTGTTTTCACACACACAGAAAGCTTGTCAGAGATAGACGAGATACAGAAGATTTATCCCCGCTTCCGGACACTTCTCAGCTCATGATGGCAACTGTGTCTGTAGCCGCTGCAACCGGGAAGCAATAACGATGATATCCGAGGTTAAAGGTGTCAGATTTTGACAAGCTATGTCATCATTATCAGCTGCTTTCTTTGTGTGCCAGCGGGAAGCATGGGGGGACTCAAGGTATTTACTTTTACAAATCTGTCTCTATGGATCCAGTCGGCAAATCATCGTTGGAGCTTTTTGCGATAGGCTGTTAGCTTTAGGTTTTAATCTAAGTCTGCCTATAGGGCACATAGAGTCATTCTAGCTGCAAGTTGAACCCTGCAATCGCTAATAGTGCCGCCGGAAACAACAGCCTTTGCCATAATGATACAAGATAAGTCTCCAAGGCACACCTCTTCACCTTTGCAGAGAGTTTCATTTAAGAAATAGATTTGAAATAATAGTGAAGAAAAGGGTCTATATCCCTTGGAACCTGTGTTAAATCCATCTGCCGTGGTGTATTATTTGTGACCTGATCCTCTCTTTTCAAGTCCACCTCTTAGCATTTTTTAGCATGACCAGGCTGTCAAAAGATCAAAGCACCGGCGGAGCGAACCGGAGGCTGTTTAACATCTTAACAGGTAGTGAAAGGGTTATCGCGCATGGCATAAGGGCTGTCTGCAGAGACGCTTTAGGTTGCACTGGGAGAATGCTGCTGTCTGAATAGAGATGTTCTTGTAATAATAATAATTTGACACATTTACTGTCCTGATCAATTATGCTACTACATCTAACAGTGCATTGAAAGGTCACAAGTCTCTGCTGGTCCCTGAATACAGTGAGGGCTGGTTATCAGGAATAAATGTGCAAAAGAAGGCCATGAAGACACAAATGAATAAATGTGGAAATAAGAAATAAAGAAAACTAAATGTGCAATAAGTTTTCTGGTGGAGGGTCCTTCACCTGTTTGTCTCTTGACTCTTGGGGTCAGCTGCTTGTCACCATGGCGACTGTTAAGTAATTCAGGCAAACGGAGAATAGAAGGTTTCAGACCCACCGCCACTTACACTTAGTGCCCCTTTGAAGATAATGTCTGTCAGCCTATAAGATCTACCTTCAAGGAAAACTTTAAATAAATAAAAAGCAAACAAACAAAAACAATTAATGCATCTTAATAAAAAAACACACAAAAACTGTGCATCATCTTAACATATTCCCATTTTTTAAGCATCAATCAATCAGCGTACGCTTTCTGATCTTCCTCCTTTCTACAGGATCCTTTTATTTCGCAGCCTTGCCTCTTTGTGTCTTCTTGTCTGTGTCATTCTTTATCTGTTCTTCTAAAAAGAGCCTGATTCCTCCTCCTTTGTTAATGTGACAAATCTTCTGTAATGACTTTGCACCGCTCTAGGCATCTCAAGCCTAAAACTCACTGCCTGTCTTCAGACCCTTCACTCCTGAGCATTATTCCACCCCTTTTCTGTAGCTTTTTTCTGTTGTTTCCCCCCAAAACAAAAAAACAACAACACCAGTGTTTGGTTGACAGACTTTGTACATCACAGGGTGCTGACATGTTGATGATTTTGTCACAACCACCAAGTATGTGGATACTCGTATTATCATGTGCATTGGGTTCACACCTTGATGTAGAAGTTCTTAATTCTCTTAAAGATTCTTCTTATGTAGTCATTCACTTTGAGAGCTCAAGCAGGTGGCCATGCATTTTTTTCTCTGTCAGTTCACTCCTAAGACCTCATTATTTATAAATGGCGCGATATGCATCAGCGCCATAGCAACAATCATTTCCCAAGGCAAGTGCTGGATGCAACATCAAGTTAGTGTTTTAGACATGCTAGGCATACATTTTTTGCATCAATACAAGCACAGATACAGGTGTATAATAACATGTTTTATTAGCCTCTGAGGGCAATAAGGAAGTAAAAAAGGAAAAAAGAAGAGGATAGATCTTCTCTTCCTGTCATGGGTGGCAGCGTGTTGCGTTTGATGCCTGTGATAAGACTCTGGGCGGTTATAATGAGGATGCGTGAGGCACACTCATTAAACTGTGCGTGTGTGTGTGTGAACAAACTAAGTGAAAGGAGAGAGAGGAGGGCTCATTTAAATTCTCCCATTCTCAAAAGGCCAAGTCAGTGAGGAGAATAAAGTTGTGGCCAAACGCCTTGTCAGGGTGTATGCATCAAACAGCAAGTGAGGCTGGTCCAGCACATGAGCTGTCACCCTTATGCCACAGTTGTATTTATACAATGTACATGTGGGCCAAGTATAACAATATATGGCTTCAAAAGATGTTCTTCAAAATAACAGAATGTATCCAATGTTTACGTTTCTGTACATTGTACAGGTGCCTCCAATCTTATAGTGACCAATTTAACACTTCTTCCCTTATTGCTTTAAAGGTACACTATGTAACTTTCTGTAGGTGGCATGTGACCTGGATGATTCCATGGAAATAGAAAGATAAAAGCATACTTCTGAACATGCTGCGTTCAAATAGATACGTTTTAAACACTGACGGATTGTAGCCAAAGGAACAGCATTTCCATGGAAACAAGTATGAGAAGTCCCTCTAATTCAACTATACTTAAATCTTTGAGACATAAAAAAATTACCTGCTGGAGGCAGTTCTAATTGCAGAATAAGAATGCATTTGTTGATGGTCCACATTTGACAAAAAATAAAGCAATTTTCTGGGAAATACAAAAAAGCACACAAAGCCTAAACTAAGAAAACGAAGCAGACTGGATGAACACCCGACAAAGACCAGACATATACTCCACAAAAACCTTCCTAAAAAGTCTCAAAAAAGAAGACCCGCAAATGTAAAAGCCTAAAAGAAACTAATAAAAGCCATAGTTTCTTTGTCCTTCTGCCTTATACCCCAAAACATAGTCCCTCCCTGGCTATGGCAAACGTCTTTCCTTTTACCAGAGGTGCACTTCATAATTTTTATACAATCACAATCCAGTGCATGTATTTGTGACATTTAAACGCCAGTCTCCTGCCAATTGGGATTAAACCACTGAGTCAGTTCTTTTTACGTGCCTTGCACGGGGAGAGCCGGCCGTGCGTGCGCTTACTAGGCTCGTCCACGCTGCTCTTCCAAAGCTCAACCGCCCCCAGCACACCTTTATTTGGTTCAAACAATTCATCATGTCAGTACAAAGGCAACCTGATCAACGTATACATAATCTCGTTAAGCTTACCACAGATAACATAGTGAAGTATATCATGACTTTGTTTTACATTGGATCAGATAGTACAAATTTACGATCGGGACTGAGCTGGGCACGAAGCAAGAGGTCACAAGAGGTCACACATCTGGTTTTAGCAGAGATAGGTTAACAAAGGCTCTTTTCATCCTGTGCAAATTTGAGATCACCTTTTAACTTAGATGTACATTTTTTTAATAACCTCATCATTATAAGCATTTTATTCTAACATTTTCCCCCTGTTTATAAAAATTACATCATATAAGATCAGAACATGCCATTTCACTAGCACATGCCATCACAAAAATGTGTAAAATCGTACACTGAGGATAATGTTGGCTCTTAGTCATTTTAACTTGTGTTTACATTTGCCTATTTGTGTTCAAAGTCCTGGTTGTCTTCGTCAGGGTCAGTTCTGTCTTGTCCTCTTTTGTCAGTGTGGTTGTAGGCTGTGTCACAGTCTCAAAGACAGTTGTTACATTTGTGTTGTGTGAATTGTGCACTCACTACCAAGTCAGGGTGTGTATGTTTGATATGTATCACAAACAATATTGCTATGTGCACCATGAATAGAATCATTACAAATAACACCTTATTTAAGTGTCTTAACTGGGTGTCATGTGTGATGTCTTCTCTTCTCTCAGACAGTTGTTTTTCCCTTTGGGATGGATGGAGCTGTCATCTTTTCAGTGCCCGAGGGTAACTTCCTCGTAAGAACACCGTTGGAGTGAACAGTTGTTTACCTACTGCTCACTCTTGGATGTGGAGTCCTGTTTGACTTGAAGTCCTGAGTCAGTGATGACTGGGTCAGGATCTGTCCGGTCCAGCTGGTTCCTTAACTTACAGTGCGACTGATGTGGCTCCAGGTTGACCTTTCCTTGACCTTTACTGCAGTAGATGTAGCCAGGACGACTTGATGAGTCCCACCTTGGACTGGTCCTGTTCTGCCTTAGAGTCTTTATGAACACGTGGTCTCCTGGTTTTGCCGTGTTGCCCTGTGGAGAAATAGTTCTTTCTGGCAGTTTATTGTTGTTTACAACGTTTCTTGTTAACAGGGTTTTTCTCAAATAGTCAATAAGATCTTGATCAGAGTCTGGTTGATCTTTTGTCTTCATGAGTCCATGTGTAGCATGTGAAAAGGATGCTCTGGAGTAGGGAAACTCCTCTAGGTCTCTGTTGTCTTTGTGCATTATTTTTAATACAGATTAGGCATTGTTTACAAAAAATTTTTTTTAGTATTTATTAAAACCTATTGTATTAACCTTATTTCCCCCTGTTTGACACATTTGGCAAAGCCTATTGTGTCAATATTCTTTTATTTTCCTGACACTTATATTTGTACTTCTTATTTAGTCATGCTTACGGAATTTGTGTTTCTGTCTTTCTCACTGTCACTATCTCCCCTTTCCCTCTCTATCGCTCTCTTCTCTATTCTTGCTTTCTCACTTTCTCTCTCACTTTCTTTCTCTCTTTTTATCTTCCCCCCCCCTCCCTCTATCTCTTCTCTTGGCACAGTTGACTAGGCCTCGCACCTCTGTCTTTCTGTCACCTTTTGACCTAGGAGATGGGAAACGCAGGGGGGTGGAGTTTTCTTATCATATGCGGGTGGAGGGCTCTGCTGGGCCTCTGGAGCAGTGGGAAGTGCCCAAACTAGATTTTGGTTGGCTTGTGTTTTTCGTACTTCTAATTCTGGAAGTTTTGGATAAAGCCCCATAGTCCTAAACTCCTCCTTTTCTTTTCTTTTTCACCCAATTTCTCATTTTCGCCTTGTTCCTCACCACCCTCTGCCTGTCCTGCCTGTAGAGGGCTTTTTTTTTTTCACCACTGTGCTATCATCGCCCTTCGGACGAGACACTTTAATACTTTTTTAACGCTTTTGCGCTTTTACTTATCATTTTCGTAGGAATTTGCAACTTTCTGGATAAATCCACCTCATACTCTGAGTCTGTTTCTATTTTTACTGTTTTTTTTCTCTTTTTCTCTCTGCCATGATACTTTGTCTAAGTTTTGTCTACTGTTGATCAACGAAACTTCTCTGTGTTTTATGACAAGCTTCTACCACGATGGGCGGTCATAAACTGGGTGTTAATTCACACACCGAGAAGGACGCTGGATCAATTTTCAACAAAACATCGACCTGTGTCCTGAATGAGATTCAACCTTGATACATCTTAACAATGATCAGTTTGAATTTCCATACATTCATCAATTCATTCACACACTACAATAACTACAAATCTCTATGTAGTTCTATATAACTTCACTCTTAGAAGTTAAATTTCTGACCTCAGGTGATATAACTGGATCTGGTTGACCGGGTCCTTCCACGAAGAGGATGCCCCACAGGGGTTGCCGTCGAGAAAAGACGGATTTTTCCCAGCTCAAGCTGGATGCGCGCTTTCCAATCTCTGTCGTTCATCCTCCAGGCAGAATCCCCGAATCCGGCTCGAAGGACCATTATGTCATAATTTTTATACAATCACAATCCAGTGCATGTATTTGTGACATTTAAACGCCAGTCTCCTGCCAATTGGGATTAAACCACTGAGTCAGTTCTTTTTACGTGCCTTGCACGGGGAGAGCCGGCCGTGCGTGCGCTTACTAGGCTCGTCCACGCTGCTCTTCCAAAGCTCAACCGCCCCCAGCACACCTTTATTTGGTTCAAACAATTCATCATGTCAGTACAAAGGCAACCTGATCAACGTATACATAATCTCGTTAAGCTTACCACAGATAACATAGTGAAGTATATCATGACTTTGTTTTACATTGGATCAGATAGTACAAATTTACGATCGGGACTGAGCTGGGCACGAAGCAAGAGGTCACAAGAGGTCACACATCTGGTTTTAGCAGAGATAGGTTAACAAAGGCTCTTTTCATCCTGTGCAAATTTGAGATCACCTTTTAACTTAGATGTACATTTTTTTAATAACCTCATCATTATAAGCATTTTATTCTAACATGCACTTAAAAGGCTGTCAGTCTCTAACTGTATCCACTGGTCTTCTCGGCCAGTGCTTGGCAGATAGCCCAGTGCTTGTATAATGTCTGCATACTTGGGACACTAGCATGCAAATGTTGTACTTTGACCCTGGCCTAATAAATCTGCTGTCTTATAAATTTAACAGTAATATAATGTAATATGTGATACAATACAATGCAATTATGCAACTTATCTTATAACACAGCATAACGTAGACAGGGTTTGGTGAGCACCTACATGAGAACCTCATTTTTTCCCAACATATGCCAGGACAGACTAATGATGAATATTTATTCCAGTGTAGCTGTGACAATTGACCTGCTTCTTGCCTTATGATGCACCATAAAGACTTGGAAACCACAGAAATGGGAGAAGTGGGAAAGAGTGGCTCATTGGTTAAAGCATTCACCCACTCACCCGATGGCTGGCAGACCTGCTTTGACCTGTCCGTACTGTTGCTGTGTTCTTGGGCAACACAACCCATCCACCTTACTTGTATTCGTCGTATGATAGTACATATTGTATGTGCTTAGTGCTCTACCTTAAGTCCCTTAATGATGTGACAGTCAGATTGAATCTGTATTTGCTAACATCAGTGCACCTTCAAAATCACACTTTGAGATCCCCTTAAGCTTTGTGCCCATTAAAATCCAGCCAATGCCGTTGATGTCACTTAATTAAATGTATACTGATCTGGGCATCTTGTTTACTTCTTCAAATGGCGTGTTGTTCAAAGCGTCCTGTGTGGCTGCTGTAATGAGCAGGCACATTCAGACTCTCCTCAGGGTGACTCCAACACCCTCAGCACTGAACTGTCTCCCTCCTCTCCATGTGACTTCACAGCACAGTAAACAGGCTCGGAGCTTTTATGTCCAAGGAGAGCAGCAAGCACCTCAGAAACTGTTTGTTTGTAAGTGTAAGCAATGCAGATGTTTATAGTGTTTATAGATGTTTATAGTAGAGTATTTTGTAGGTTTTTATTTGTTTGTAGGTTTTATTTGTTGCAAGTTTGGAGAAGAGTCAGAGAGTAGAGGGCTAGAGAAAGACTTTAATTTATGCTATTTAACAAAATTAATTTAATTTGACTTGTGAGTATGCTGAGTTGTTCTGCCTATGCAGCCATAACCAAAGAGCCACAACAACAACAACAACAACAACAACCTGTAAATAGAATGCCAAAAGCCAAATGCCTAGTGCCATGTTGATTGTTGAGTTTCTATCCTGTTAATATAGTGTGTAAAATAGTCAACTGTGATTTATCTGAAGTAGTTTTGCTTCCATATTCTGAAGAAAACATTTTCCCCAAAGATCTGTTTTATCTGCTTTATGTGTGCTTAACAGTATGTTTTTATTCAACTTTGTTTTTCACTAGTTAGTTTTGGTAAACTCAAATGCACCCATGCTGCACACTCCTCTGTCTGATCTGAAGGAGCTCATTTAAACAGAGGGATTGTTCTCACATTGCCATTTTTCTTTTTGTTAAGGTTCCTCATGGATTAACACTTTGAAAACACAGCATGTCCCCAAAACACAATATCACAATGATTTTAGTAGTGTGGGTGAGCCTTGAGATTGCATCCCAGCAGACATCTCATATTTCAAGTAAAAAAAATCTACTTTGGAGAGTTTTCAAGGTTCAGTGGTCGCTGATATGATGAAAGATAGAGCTGGGGCATGCTGCGTATTCGCCTCAGTTTCAGTTTGTATTTAAAGTCAAGTCAAACAGTTATACTTAGAAAAGTGTGATAAGGAGAAATTTTGTTTATTTTTCCACAGTGCAAAGCTCAGCAGGTTATGCCAGTGCATGTGCCAGTACCCCGAGCAGCTTTTTCCGGAGCACCGTTGCCACACGTTTGTACATCACGCTCGTTTGTGTGAAAAATTAATGAAGCGCAAATAAATGTTTAACACTCATTCTCTTCATCTTTCTCCCACCCATGTGCTCTGAGACAATGAGTGAAGGCAGATTTAAATGTATGTTGTAGCAATGCACAACTAAACTAAACTTGTAAGGTGAAGTAAACTTGCTTCTCCTCACCTATAGCTGAGTCCACACACACACTTCACTTGTCTTCTAGATTTGAAGTCAATGTTACATTTAGATTTGTAAACTTGATTGTGTACACACCAGTAGTGTATTTGCACATCATAATATTATGTTATATAATTCATTAAAGGTGGGAAAAAAGACTCAAACACTGAACAATATATTACTTATACTTGCAAAAATCCCAAAATACAATTAAACTAATTGTTGGGCAAAACTGTTACAATATGGATAAAGGTTGTAAGTCACTGTTGCATTATATGTCTCCATTAAGGTAAAATAAAGTGTATTGTTAATTAAGTTCTTTTTGCACATTCCTGTTTGGCTGCCTCAGAGACATGAATGGTTGTTCTGCAGTTTGATTTTTTTCCCTGTCGAGTAGAGTGACCTGGCATTTCGGTGACTTTTCAGTGGTGTTACAATGCTGACATATTACTCTCTCATTTTCCCAGAATGCACCTCCACCCCCTCTTCCTTGTGACATAAATCTTTTGTTGTCTGCATTATTTACTTTAATGAATATTAGTTATTGATGGTAACTAAAATAATTCTGATTAAAAATGTGTGTTGTTTACAGCTATAGGAATAACAATAGTCAGGGCTCAGAGTTCACCATTATGACAAACACCACAAAGTAAAAGATTGAATTCCCTTAGACCTGAACACATATGCTTATTGATCATTTCAAAGATTTCTGCATATTTGAACATACTGAATTAAAATTCAGCTATATTCCAAAGCGTATATATTTTCTTCCTTAAACACCAGAAAACATTTAAAGCCGTATCACTGTTGCAGCGTAGGTACAAATCAAATCAAAGGTAATGCAGTATACCATGCTTGTGTGAAAGAATTTGTGAGAGGCATCATCATTTTTTTCATCATTCTCATAATTACTCCTAAAAATAAAGCTATCTTCACAAGATGTGTCTGCTTCTGCAAACAGCTCTTGCCGAAATCTGTGTGACATCCACTGTCATTCTGATTATAGATATTTAGCGCAGAAAGAGGCTACATAATTCTCCTTATATCTCCTCCAATTATCTGTGATGATGGTCTATTCACAGCCATTGACCTCCACCTCCTTGAATCCCTGCAATTTAATGTAACCCTGGCTGTGTTTTGTGCACGGTAATTAGAAAGCATTTCAAAGAGAAACTCACACCGCTAGCTCTGCAGAGAAAAAAATACTGAAAAAGATAAATAAATCGAAAGGAAGGGAGATGACACATAACTGCAAATAAATAAAATGCGTAGACATGAGAAGATAGAATACAGCCTTCTGCAAAAATTTCTTGACTGCCTCAACAGGGTCAGAGTGAGGTTGTCATGATAAGTGATTGATTATTTCATTGTGAGTTGCTTGTGGCTCATGACAGACTCTGGGCCGTTGGCAGGTCGCAGCTTTGTAGTTGTGTCTGAACGTCCACATGGGGCTCAGCATTTTGTAGTGGTGTCCACAAACACTACTACAAAAAGGAGGGCACTTTCTCACAGTGCATCTTGAAAACTATAGTGGACGGCAATAGTTATGGCATGGGTCAGTATTTTAGACCATAATAATCTATTGTGAGACAGTAGACAGTGACACAACATGCATGATAGTAAAACGCTGTTTAAATGCAATTTTTAGATTTAAAAGTATTATTCCCAGCACTGTGTTGAGTGAGAATTTAGGGCTGACATTTCTGCACAGTTATGGTTAGATTAGGTTTCAGTAAAAGGTTTTGATAAGAGACAGTGAGATCTCAAATTTAATTTAACCTAGCCTAGATATCAGGGCTAAAATAGGACCACACCACGTGTACATCCAGGACTAAACAGGACTCAAACCAAGACTAAACCAAGACCTTCGCGAACAAACCCTGTAACTAATAAAACTACAGACAAATCTGATGCTTACCGCCAGTAGGAGGCCACTACATACCATGCACCTCTGTACCCACTCTGCAGTTTGAGAACCACTGCAATAGGGTATTGTAACTACCAATATGTTGAGAATGATTAATCAATAAATCATAATGTTATACTCTGTTGTTGCCACTGTTGCCCTGGGACAGACTGCTCCAACAAACTCCACCTCCCTTCACATTGACTGAGTCAAAATATACAAAATATGTTCATGTCCAGCCAGTAAGATGTGACCAAATATGGCTCACGATTTGGAGATGAGTCCGCTGGTCTTGTGGGCTTCCTCAACAACTTTGCAGGATGGGCCAAAGGCAGAGGACACATTTGCTTTAACAAATCACTGAAGCATGAACATTGCATAAATGCCTTTACCCCATAGGTTCTACCTAAACCCCCTATTTACAGTCATCACCTGAAATATCAGGCCAATAGCACATATGATAGTTTCAATTGTGTAGAGTGCAAATATGAATACAGAAAAAAAATATACAAAAACAAGCTCATTCAGGTTGGAGAATTAAATACCATGGATTTGAGCATGAAGCTTATAATTTTGGGGGAGTTCTTTGCAGCTATTATTTGTGTCTGCAGAGCTGAGCAGGTCCCATCTCCAATTAGCTGTTTCATCTCGATGTGGAAATGTGGCTTTAGGGAGACGCTTCCCGGCAGCATTACCTCGCATCCAATAACTTACAGCCGTCACAAACGAGCCCCTGTGTGAGAACGCCCGGCACACTTCCTGTGCTTGTCAGATTGTCCCATTAATAAGCCCTAGCCTTTATTACCACTTAGCTATGTGTGTTTGTGTGTCTCACAGATTGGCTTCTCTACCTCTCTGCTGCTGATCTACATACGTCAGTGCCGCCTCCTTTGAATGTCAACATGTCAGATTACTTTTAAGGAGGATTGACATAAGCATGAGTTTGCATTTCCAGTGTTGCTTTGAAGTTTAGAAAAGCATATTTTCACATCACCTAGCAGTGTAAGATGTGGAACGCGTTTGCCTGGATGATGCATGTATTATTTTCTTGTATTTTTTCTTTATTTATTTATTGAGGATTACAGATGATGGGAGTTCAAGCCTCTTAGCCCCTACTAGGCTGCCACAGCTGCCTTCTACTTCTAAAGGCACTTCAGACTAAGACAGCTTAAGTCCGAAACCAGGTTTATTAGCTTAGAGGATGCTTGAATGGTCTCTATGTACAGTTCATGGGTTTGGCATTATAAGAGAGGAGGATCGCTTCGAGACTTGTGGATTTTAAGTGAAAGGGATGTCACAGGAGAACTGCATTGGCATCAATACCTTCTGACATAAATAGTCACTGTACCAGTCAACATAATGAAGTATGCTAATGTACTGTTCTGTCTGTCTACTTCCCCCTTGAGTCAACTGAGTTTTAAATAATAATGTCATTTAATCACATCTCATTGTTTATCTGACAGTGTTTCCCATGGGTGTCATTAGAGGCAGGAATTCACAGCGAGCATATCAGCATGTTCTTTGCACAAGAAATAAATAAATCAAATATTTCTATACTAGTTTGTTAATCGTGACAAAAGCAATTTGTATATGTATATTGGAATATTCTACTGTTTCTTACGTCTATTTTTTCTGGTGGTGTTGCTGATCAATGTATAATGATAGGAGGTATTTGTCTGGCAAATCCAGAATAGTATTCTGTATTTTTTTTTACACAGATGGATATCTGGTCCCCACCCCTCTGTTGCACCTAATGTCCAACCAAACACGATCTTGCAAGCAGATTAGTTTTTCTGCATGTGAAATGAAGGAGCTCACTGGTCACCTACCATTTACAAACAAAATAATATCCCTTTCACCTCAGATAACCAGAGATGAGTGCTTTGCTCATTAATTCTTCAGAAATCCATGATTATCCATAGTCTTGGGATAGCTTTTCCTCATACCCAGTCATATTTGTTTATGGACAGACCATGCATGTCCCTGACTGGTTAATCCACTTGTCAATCCACCTGTCAATCAAGGCCATCTGTCCCTTTAGGGTACGTCACTGTAGCAGGCAGCAGGGCCATGCTGATGGCCTCACCTATATAGCTGCAGCAATGTGGCTGAATCCTACATGTATCATAGTTAAAAAAAGAAAGAAGTAACAAGCCAACAACAGAAAGAAAGTAAGTACAGAGCAGTGGGCGTACTGTATATGACAGAATTGTTGACAAAAGAAATTCCTTGCAAACACTACATGCTAACATTTCCAGCACATTTTATTTATGAAATGCTCCCCATGTTGTTATCCCTATGCCTTCCTCATTATAGGTACATTTGACTCCCACTGCATGTATCCCTCACCATAACAGTGAAAGTTCAGGTCAGATTTTTGAATTCTTTACAAGAGCAATTAAACAAACTGCACTAAATGCGTTCCTCTGCTTGGCACAACCTGTATGTGCGTGTGGGTGAGGGGTGGAGCAGAGCCAGCGGGGTGTTGCCAGAAGCACAGGGAGCATTTTCCTGGAGGTCTACCCTGGTTTGATCTTCTCATATTAGTTTTATTCCCCGCTATGCTGGCCTCATTATTTTAGCCGGTTCAGTGGCACTGTGGCTGATTTTGTTGGCCACCTTCAACTAACATATCTCTTTTGACTCCTACAGTCAGCCGTTCCTTTCTTCTGCTTCGTCTTTCATATGCCGTGCTTGTGTGAGAGTTTGTGCTAACCAGCTGTGGCTCTGACCTTCGCTTTCATTTAGACAAGGCTCAGAGCAGCTCAGGGGTGGAGGCGTCATCTACACCACTCTAATAGCGATGTGCTATTGATTAACATTTACCAGGGCGGATCCAACACCCATCACCTCCCACTGAGAAGGGGAAAATGTCATAAAGATGTATCGTGATTTTTGTGTTTTTTTTTTTTTTTTTTTGGGGGGGGGGATATACAAATTAAAAAATATATGGTATTTTTCAACAAGAATAGGATATTTTGTTTGTGCTGTTCTATGAATTAGGCCATTACTAATAGTCGATGAGCTGTATCTTAGCTTCTGTGCTCAGGATTTATATACATTTAAATCAAATTTGCCCAAACAATACCAGGTATGTTTTGGTAATGCTTGGGGTGACAGTTGGGTGAATTGGGATAAATTCAGATTTCTTGCAGACATATGAAAGAAAGTGGCCCATGTTGAGAAGCTTTGGTTTAGCCGTGGTCACTGTGCCCTACTGTATATGCAGTCACTGTGGCATAAACCAGTCACTGCTTTTGATTTTGTTGTTTTCCTAGAGAATGAATATCGCTGAATATTTATATTTCATGTTTGTTATTATTTCAGTTCGATTAAGAATGGACACTATATGACCTATATGAATATTTATGATAATATTTCTTGCTCTATATTTTCTTTTCTCTGTTTAGGAAAATATACCTGTAATCCAAAGAATTTCCAGTTATGGGTAATGTTAAGTACAAATGACAGGTTTATTTATTTATTTTCTAAATATTACTTGGTTTTACATTGGTTTGTGGAAAAAAGGTTAAGAAGTACAAAGATACAAGAAATGGAGAAGTTCTTAAATGCAATGCCTCTGCCATCAACATACAACAAACACAATTTTATGAAAGATTTAATATTGATTAAACAAAATAAAGGCGTTGCCATATATTTTTATTAGTCTAATCATAACTATTGTGCAATTTAGATTTTTAACCAAGTAACATTTATGGACTTACCTCTATGTAAATCATATCTGCTGTTCGTGTCCAACCAGAAAGAAAAAAAATAAAATATATATATATATATATATATATATATATATATAATCACCAAAATAAAAGAAAACAAATAAAGAGAAAAGGTTAGACAAGATTTTTAGTACAATTAAAAATATAATCACAACTCAATTTGAATGAAATGGGTAGTAAAACCTGTCATACGCACTTAAGTAAGTCCATCACATTTACTCATTACTTCATGAGTCTGACTGCCTTTACTAGGTCAGTGCATGCCTGGTCTCCCATTTATCACATGCCAATCCATCAGTCCATCTCTGTGTCCAGACATCACTCCAGTCAAATGAATCCCTGGCCTTCTGCCCTGTCAAAGCCAATACAGGAGCTAATGCATGTGACTAATGAGTGCTAATGCTTATCCACTGATTCTACAACAGGCTTCAGACGACTGTGCCATTCTATTAGCTCGATGTGATTTTACGCATGAGCAGTTACCACAGCGTGTTACCAGACTATTCTTCTGTTACTTCCTGTTAGCGAGGTGAAGGGTGTGAGGGGGTTATTTGGTTGCATTACCTCAAGCCCCATTGCTTTGGGATTGGCTGGACTGGTGTTCTAGATGAAATCGAAAATGTGGCTTTACTGTATATAACTGTATAAAAAAAAGTGTGAACATTGAATTGGAAGTTGAAAATAAACCTTTTTTTCTGGAAGTGAAGTGTGCATTTTGTGTCACCAAGGATGAAGGAAAAGAAGGGAAGAAAGGGGCAGAGTAATTGAAATTGCAGTTCTACGGTAGCAGTAAGCCTGGCTGTCCATCAGGAGCTGTGGCGCGGCAGGTGGGAGAGTGCTAGTGTGGGTTTTTTTTGTGTTAGTTTTGTGAGGTGCAAGAGGGAAAGGCCACATGCACTGCCGGTTCCAGTGTGAGAGCAGAAGATTGACAGCAGAGGCAAGGGGGACATGTGAGGTTCTTCTAGACCATACACATACAGACACACGTTTGGGGCTCTTCACGAGTTGGACCAAGTGCTTATGTGTGACAGGTTGTCCAGGAAATATTTTCTATGTTAGCTTTATGCGCTGTGATAAGGTCGGGCACAGTAACCCCCCACCCCCACCCCCTTGTGTAAGAGAGTGACCTGGATCTCTAGTGCAACCTCTGGGGTGGAAAAACACAGAGCCACAGCTGGGTAAGAGTGCTGCAGCAGATATAGCTTGGAACAAATTTAGTGGGAATCTGACCTGGCCTGATTCTCTCGCCCTGCCAGTCTTTTCAAAGCACAGCACAGATTTATTTTAGCAAGAAGTTTAGCCTCAGTCAAAACAGGACTCATCACTTCAAGTATTTGGCATTGAAGTCCAATATTGTCTATTAATCTTGCAAAAATTGTAAAAATTTAAATTAAATGCAATTCACCACTCAGTATTGAGTGTTTTAAACTTGGATAAATACAATAGCTACAGCTTAAAAATGTATTTTGAGTAATGAAAACTACTTAAACAAAAGTGCATTGACTTAAAGCACAGAGGATCACTAATAACTTATATAAAATGTATTTATTTTCAAATAGCTGAAAAGGCAATATTTTCTGACCAAAAGTGGTGGTATGTCCTGCATTACATAGAACAGCCTCATTCAGTTTCAGATCAAAGACAAACATTCATTACCATTAAAAGTAAATTCAGGAGGCAGCTCCATGCTGTGATTAAACAGAAATCCATTGATTTAACCTGTTGCACACACCTCAACAGCATGGAGTCAAATGCCGCCAAATATCACTGCTGTTTTCATCTTGTGCAGGCTAATAACACAAGAAAATGTGTTAAAATGTTCAATCAGTGTTGGAATAGTGAATGCTACAAATATCAATGTCGCTTTTATGCAAGGCCAGATTCCATGTTGCATGGACAGACCAAAAACCCTCCTCAATTTTCTCCAATTTGAAATGTAATTCACCAATTCACTTAACATGGCTGCTAGTTAAAAGAGAACACCTATAGTAAAAGGACATGGACCACTACAATCAAAGATCATTACCACATAATAACACCACCTCATGTCTGTATTTTTATGTCAGCAGTTGTTTGATAAAGCAACCCCTAATCCCTAAAGTGCTCTCGAGAAAATCAATCGTGACATGTCTGAATGCAGATGTGTGTTTACTTAGGTGTTGGAGTGTGTAGATAGTCTCTTAATGTGAGCCTCCTGATCTAGTGTTTGAACAAACCTGAACTGTCATCTCTGTCAGCCAAGATAAGACAAGAACGGGAACATCAAGCCCTGCACTGATGGACTGACGTCTTAAAGAGAGCGACCGAAGAACAGTGGGTCTTATGTAATGTGAGAGGTGGGAGGACAGGAGAGTGGCTGATGCACCTTTGGGAGCCACACTGCTCTGGAGTACATGCAGAAGTGGTTTAGGCTACATTGGTGATGCATTTTTGGTATTCTTATTTTATTTATTTATTTATTTTTAAGAAATTGATCTTTGGATTTTTAAAAATTTTAAATAATTCCTCCACATACCAGGGATTAGCTTGGGTGGCTGAGTGACTCTCATGTCACAGCAAGAGGTTTCAAGGTTCAACTCCCAGGATATCCAGGTCTTTATTTGCAGAGTTTGAATGTTTCTCTTCGACCATGTGTAGAATTCCAATCTAACTCCAATTTCCCTCACCATCCCAAAACATTGATAACAGGTAAAATCCTCCAGCTAAGGTGGTCCTGACCAAGACCCAAGACCAAGTCCCTGGGCAGTGCCCACTTCTCCTGACATGCTGCCCCTGTGCATTAAAGAATGGGTCTAATAGAAGGGACACATTCAGATTACATTATGGAGACATATTTAATTTGATTTATTAAAATATGAAACATGCACCACATTCCAATCTAGACTTATTTTACTGGTTAAAACTAATTTCAAGATAATGCCAAAAAAGGTACTTCTTGTCTTGTTCCTGAGTGCAGTCAGTTGCTGGGCGCCACAGACTAATTGCCAGCTCATGGCAGCTCTCCACTTGATTTGTCTCTGTAACAATGGTAATTTCAACTTGTCATCTTTATTCAGGTAACAGTGGGCCCTCTACATCGCTGACTCCAGGGCTTTCTGACTTTCTTTTCTTTTACCAAAAAAAAAACATCACTCCCTACCAAATTACAATTGCAATTGTAGATTCCATTTCTATTTATCAAACAAATGATAGGAAATGGTTGCTTCATCGTGATGACTGCAAGAGCCCTGGTGCATGCTGGGCTGACTGATTTTGATGATGTGCATGTACATGTGTAGTTGAGAGGCTATAGGTGTGAGTGTGTGCCTCTCTCCTTGGACAAATGTGTACACAATTTCCTTCCTCCTAATTGACAGGAAGCTGTTGGTGCTGCAGACAGTTTTGATGCGGATGTCTCACACTAGATTAGACACTCTTTTCAGCAACTGTCACTCCCCCATTGTCATCACCCCCTGCCTCTCCTACTCCCAGTAACATCTTCTTTTTAGCTTCCTATTCCTTTACCTGTTTCTGTTAATGAGTAATGTTTAGAAGAAATGTATTTCTCTATTCATCTCCCTTTGTTGCCTGTTTTTGGAGTGATCCGACATACTCTTGCGCCTTTGGCTTGTCTGCTATTGGTATTCTCCAGTTTAATGATCCACTCTGGGACTGTGACTTCTAAAAGTGGTAGGAAACATTAGTGGCGCTGCAGGGCTTCTGGGCCTGTTGCTGTCTGATTGTACCTATAAGCTCAAGTGTGTCATCTGAAACTTAGCAGTATTGGGAGAAGAACATTGACTGCTGTACAGTAAATTGGAATAACAACCACTGTAGGAAGCTGCTTGACAAAAGACAGTCTAATTAGTAAGTTGAGAATGAAAAAAGGTTGAATCAAAAGGTGAAGAAATAATTTAAAAACTACATCAGATGCATGTTGACTGTTTCTCAGAATCTAGATGCCTAGACCAAATTTATCACAACATGGGTAGCTGAGCAAACATTATTCTTTTCAACTTACTGAAAAGTTTTGAAAGTCGTCCATATGCCCATATCGACATAACTTAACAGGTTGAGAGTGAAACTGTGTTTTCCCTTCAGCTTTTTAGTGTCACAGTCATTCTGATGTGCACATGAGTCTGTACACCTCAGGCAGAAAGCTTCTTTAGGTAATAAAAACAAGACAAACTAAGTGTGGCAGTTGCTCATGATGTATTTACTGGACCTTGTCACAATGACAGACTGGAATTATCTCTTGCAAAACCACTGTGGCTGAGTCTCCCATCAGTCAGGGGCGGACTGACAATCTATGCATTCTGGAAAAGTCCAGAATGGCGTTTCAGTCTACCGGTCATCAGCCCAGCTGTACTAACTCCAGAGGGCGTTAATACGATCATTTGCCCATTTGTCAAGCATAAATTGCATAGGCCTAAAAGGCGACAAAAAAGAGTGGGTTACTCGTGGGTTTCAGCACTTGTCAAAGATGCCAAACAGAAAGGTGGATGGGAAAAGATTAAAGACAAAAAAGTGATTTAGGTGTTTTTGTTAATAAACAATCAGAAGTAGTTAATCTTTGTGTGTTTTCTTCAATTATTTCATTACTAATTTATTATTTTATTTATTGCAATTATTCAACATGTTTTTTGGTCCCAGTCCGTCCCAGCCATCAGTCAATCATAGATAGGGACCTCATTCTGATTAATACTATTCGAAAGATCTAGTAATATTTTTAAAGTAACTGACTAGAATTTACACATGTTTGGACTACTACAAAATGTGGTGTTATGCACATGTGCTCGCTGACCAATCGAGTGCAGAAATCTATTTCAGAAGGTTCCTTCACCTGGCCTTTCCTCACCTCTGACATCAGCGTGCAGCAAGCTGCTTTAAAATTAGCCATGTACACAGGAGCTACAGTACTCACAGGCAAAAAGCCTATGAATCAAAGTTTAATCTGCCATCCTTACACTGATCTAAAGAAAAGTGGCCACGCAGCCCACTTGCATGCTTAGCAGTGAATAGTAGTAATGACGCTCCCATTCATAAAATCATGGCATTAGAACTAACTTAACTTGCTTTTGGATCGCTGTGAACAGCATGTGTGGCTGCACTTTCCTGCTCTCATCTTCTTCATTCATTGTGCCTAATACCTACCCTATATCAGGTTTTGGTAATTCATGCAAGTCAAGCTTTATTCTGTGTTTGCACTGGTTTACAGTGTACTTGTTTTTTTCAAATTACCCCTTTTTTCCAAAGATGGAAGATCAGGTTCAAGAACTAGTTGCTAAACTAAAAGCTGAGGCACAATTGTGCTCTCAGTCGGTGGCTGATGCCAGTGTTGGGCCATCCAGATATCTGCCAGTAATCTAGCTCCTTTTGCACATCATAACCAAGGTGTTGACTAACTGGTCTTCTCGGTTTTGGATAGTGACAAAAAGTTAAACAGTATGTACAAAGATAGGAATGTGGGGGCCGCCAGAGGATGTGCATGGCCGGAGTAACTCTGTCCCCCCTGCCTTTAGTATCCAACACTCTGTGCAGGGTGGTTACTGGTGGGCAGGTCAGAGCCAGCAGACCTCAAAGGTGAATGAGATGAAGGAGCTTTTGCGATGTCACCCAGAACAGTTGGACAAGCTGACTCAAAGCATTGTGCAATTGCAACCTTCTCATCAGTGCATCCAATGGCTCAAATGTATGGAGCGCCTTGGAAGAAGCTAACTAATTTCCTCTTGTCCTGACATCGACATTAGCATGGGTGGAGCTACAGTGCCATGTTTAGCGGATACAGGATTGATGGTTATTAGCTTCTTTTGCAAGCATTTTGAAACCTTAGGTGAAAATCATCTCAAAGCATGCCATTCCATACATTACTTTACCTTACCTTGAACTCAAGGCTGCTGGAGTTTTTGCTATAAATTCCCTTGTATTTAGGCATTCATCTAGCAGCTAAGGGGTCCCACGTACTACCATGTAGTTACCATACTACTGTTATTTCTAGCCTAACTGCTGTAGCTTTAGTTAATTCCCTTTATCTAAGTATGTGTCTGTGATAGAGGTGAGTTTGTAAATAAGTTCATTGCCATTTGTTTACTTAATTGTTGTATAACTGTTCTGATGCTAATTTACTGTGACGGAGTAGCCCCGTCAAAGCCCGTGCTAGCCTAGGCACGCCCGGAAAGCCCGCACCCGCTTACCTGGTTTCATTCATTCTCTGCCAGTTCCCCGCTCCATTTCCCGCTCCCCGTCCGTCCGCTCTCGCTATATTTACCGTCCACCACCCCAGTAGTCTTGGGTGCACACAAGTCCGCTGTCAAATCATCCATATCCATAACTTCGTCCTCCAGCTGGCTTCGGCCGGTGTCCATTTTTCGTTCGCAAGTCAAACAGAGCCCCTACAATCGCTTCCTATTTATGCGTTCCCGCGCGGGACCATGGTGTCTGACGTCACTGTGACGTCACCACAAAATATCACCCGTGGCAATAAAATATTAACCTTAATTTTTCCAGTTCGTTTAGTTGCAGGGGCATGGCCATGTTGTGCAATATGTTATTCCATATTTTCCAATATTTATGTTAGATTGATTAACCCGGGTTTAAAGGTAGAAACCCATAGTAAAACGTTAATTGGTTTGGGGGGAGGAGCCTTGGGGGTATAAAAGAGGGCCACTCACCCTCCCTCAGTCAGTCTGGATCGGGACCTGTATGTGGAAGGTAACTACAGATTATGAAGCATATTTCTGTATGTATATGTATATGTATATGTATTGTAAATAACTTTTCTTTTGTTTCACTGTTTTGTATATAGCACTCTTCAGACTTTTCCTTTTGGGGACACAATTGTTCAATAAAACATGAAAAAAAACACATCCTTCTGACTACGCCATCATCATTTCCCAAGTAGAACCCCGTGACATTTACATATTTGTGTGGTAATATTGGTGTGATTTGTTTAACACTTATTCATATGCTAACGATTATATATGCTATTACTACTTTGATACAGTTATTTATGTTAGTAAAATTAATTAATTGACAGCAACACAGAAATGTGCCCTTGGGCAAGACACTGTTTCAGTTTTTCATTCTAAATGCCAGGGCCTCATTTCTTCACTTCACATCAAGGCACTGCACTTTGAATGCACACGCATATTCATACACCAATGTACGCAGGCACAGGGGGCAAGGTCTTGCAAAGTGTCTTGCTCAAGGGCAGAAAACAGCATTCACCTGTGGGAGCTGGAACTCCACAGCCAACCTGTGGATCAGTGGATCTGACTACTCTACAAATTATGTTTTGTTGAGTGTGGGATTTAAACCACCAACCTTCTCATAAGTGGACAACTGAGCTACTGACACTAATTAACTGTGCTAGTCACCCATAGTCAAAATTTACACTGTTTATCCTGTAACTGTCCTAGTCACTCCCCACCAGTCTACTGGGGAATCACTTTTTTTCTTATGTTTGGTCAAGAACCAAAGATCCCAGTGGATTTCTGGTTGGGGTGAGTCGAGGAGTTAGAGAAGAACCTCACAAATGGATCTTGGAGCATCAAGCCTGCTTACATCTGGCTTTATAGGAAACTCAAGAACACTTGGGAGCAGTGACCCAACGCCAAAAAGCCCATCATGAACAACAAGCAATAGTGATTATTGTGCAGTGCATTATCAGCTTTATTGAAATGCCTTGGACACATTTTGGTGGTCTCACTTTTGTCAGAGACAGTCTGCGTTAAGAGTGCCCTCACTGGTCTTCATCATTTGTTCAGTTATTGCAAAGGCTGTAAACTCCCTGTAAAATAGTTTTAGCCTATAGGCTTAACCAAGCAAAACCAAAATAAAAGGTTTTTGTAATTCAATTTTAAATATTAAATACATGTACATCTAAATGATTTCTGTGTCTCTCTTTCATTTCAGTTCACCTACCTGTGCAATGTTCAAGTGGGGTAAAGATCTAATGGTGGGACTCCACATATCGTTCCAAACCACAGTGGCATTTTTCCGCTAAATTGGGTCAATTCGTCTACTTATTCTCCTTTAATTGATACGGCTACCACATACAAAGGATATGTGTTGGATGTTTCTTTTAATTATGCTACAAATATCTGAATGTCGATTCTCAAATAAAATGAAACATCTATATAATGCAAATAAAAAATGCAGTGATATAGTGTGGTCTGCCATTCTTCAGTGCAGGCAGCTGCACTTATGTGTGTGTGGTAACGTGTGAAGAACAGACTGTTTTACCCTGAGGACTATTTTTTAATGGAACAGCAATTTGCTTGAAAGGCCTGTCATTTTGCTTGCATTTCCAGACGGGGACTGGTGCATGTGTGAACACTGGTTGTTGAGTAGGTGGAACCTTCTGGAGTGTGTAGGAAAACCCATAGGAGGCGATATGAGATCAGACTATAACAACAAGCCACCAAGGGAGATTTTAAAAATAACACACACATCTACTTTGTGTTATTCTGTATTTGGCTACATGTTTTGTCCATTTTCCAGCCTTCATTGCAAGAATTTCCCTTCACACAAAGGTTTGTATAAATGCATAAATGATGCATCAATTAACCAGCTGTGGACATAGTCATTATGGCATTTTTTTGTTAAGTCAGAAAACATATATATATATATATATATATATATATATATATATATATATATATATATATATATATATATATATATATATATATAAACGCATTTCTCACCTTCCACGGTGGTTGGTCTCTCTCACCCTCATCAGCTCGGGTCCTCTACCAGAGGCCTGGGAGCTTGAGAGTTCTGCGCAGTATCTTTGCTGTTCCCAGTACTGCACTTTTCTGGACTGAGATGTCTGTTGTCCTTCCTGGGATCTGCTGCAACCACTCCTCTAGTTTGGGGGTCACGGCCCCGAGTGCTCCAATCACCACAGGCACCACCGATGCTTTCACCTTCCAGGCTCTCTCCAGCTCTTCTTTGAGCCCCTGGTATTTCTCTAGTTTCTCGTGTTCCTTTTTCCTGACATTGCCATCGCTCGGTATTGCAATGTCCACCACCACGGCTTGGTTCTCCCGCTTATCCAGAACCACGATGTCTGGTTGGTTCGCGATCACCATTCTGTCAGTCTGTATTTGGAAGTCCCACAGGATCTTGGCCCGCTCATTCTCCACAACCTTTGGAGGCGTTTCCCACCTTGATCCTGGGGTTTCCAGCCTGTACTCTGCACAGATGTTTCTGTACACTATGCCCGCTACTTGGTTATGTCGCTCCATGTACACTTTCCCTGCCAGCATCTTACACCCTGCAGTTATGTGCTGGACTGTCTCAGGCACTTCTTTGCACAACCTACACCTTGGGTCTTGTCTGGTGTGGTAGATCTGGGCCTCTATTGCTCGGGTGCTCAAGGCCTGCTCCTGTGCAGCCAGGATGAGTGCCTCTGTGCTGTCCTTCAGACCAGCCCTCTCCAGCCATTGGTAGGATTTCTTGATATCAGCCACTTCAGTTATGTTCCGGTGGTACGCCCCATGTAGGGGTTTGTCCTGCCATGATGGTCCCTCCAGCACCTCTTCCTCTGCGCCCCACTGTCTGAGACATTATATATATATATATATATATATATATATATATATATATATATATATATATATATATATATATATACACACACACATACACACACACCATATTTTCCGGACTATAGAGGCACCGGTATATAAACCGCATCCACTCTATTTTATTTTTTATTTTTTTTAAGTATATATAAGCCGCAACCGGGCTATAAGCCGCTGATATCTATGTTGAAAAATGAGATATTTACTGCATATACAGAACGATTTTGTACTGAAAATGTACATTTATGTACCTGAACAGATTCTTTCCGAACAGTGCCTTTAACACAGCAGCAACTGTGCTGATTAAAACGAGGTCAAAACAGAAAAGAACCAGTAATTGACCTTCATTTCTCCTGTGCAGTCACTTTAATCATCTCCGCTGACACCGAGCTTACGTGCAGCAGCACGGTAGAGGTCTGCGCGGGACACAATTTTCAGTCCCGCCCGCTCCCGCGCCGTGTGGTCGCACTCCCGCGTCGTGCTGTTGCGCTGTCCTGCCCGCTCCTGTGCCCGCATTGAGCTTTCAGAATATGTCCCATGCTGCACTGTTTTGTGTTGGGTCCCGCGGGTCCCGCGGGTGCAGGGCTCTACAGCGGTTTCCTTCCTGGAGCAAGATCGATGCCTTCAACTTAAAACTTGCATCATACAAACTCCTTCGTGTGCTTTTCATGATGAAGGGGTGAGGATTTGAAAATAATTACCAGTTAGTAATTTGTCGTGCATGTTATATCTGCTAAATAAAAAGTAGCGTATTCTTCTTTGCATTAATTTTCCGTCTATCTTGTTTTTGAAATTCCGGTTAGAAAAATCCACAGAACATTGTTACATTGTAACTTTTACCTTTGTAAAAGTTGCATGGTTCAAAGCCTAGGAAAAAAGTAGCAGCTTATAGTCCAGAAAATACGGTGTGTGTGTGCGTGTGTGTGTGTGTGCGTGTGTGTGTGTGCGTGTGCGTGTGTGTGTGTATATCTTCTTCTGACTTAATAGAGAGAGAGAAGAGACTCTCTCTCTTTTTAGATGTAAAATAAAATGTGTTGTAAAATGTCAGCAACCTCTAAATAATTGACCAACACGTCTATGGGCAGTGAAAAGGTTTTTATTACCTGAGCCCATATTAGTCTTCACTGTGAAAACTATGCCTGATTCTAACATTTGCTTTTCCTGTCTGCCATGCCATTCATTTGCCTTCCTCTTCGCTCCTGTCATGGTGAGGTTCTTCAGCTGGTGAAATGTTCTGACATTCACTCCTGCCTCTGACTCCAGAAGCCAAATGCTGACAAATACACACTCCTGTTCTGGAGGGTCTAATTGGGCTAACCTGTTTAGTATCGCAGGATTATGTTTCAGCAGAAATGCTGAATAGTATGGGAGAGTATTCATCACATTACGGGGACTAAAATCTTTATACACACTCAATTCATGGAGACCTGTATCCTATATGGGGACAAAAATAAGTTCCGCGTGAAAAATAAATACATGTTGCTGGAACTGACCAACAACATGATTTTAAGGTATGTGTTAAAATAGGTCAGATTATAGGTGAATGTTAGAACCAACCTCCAGGAAATGAATGTAATGTCCCCAAACAACATGTAAACCTAGCGTGTGTGTGTGTATGTGCTTTCCCAGTGACACTTAAAGCAGTCCCTGGAGAGCTCCATGTCAACTCCTGCACTGACACATCTGTCATGGTCCTCAGGAAGAAGCCCCTTTATGGATATCACACTGGTCCAGAGGATTTCACATACAGGAAGCTCACGGAGGAAATTCTGAAATATTAATGCCATGAGCTTGTTGGGTAATTACTGTTTCCTCAAATATACTTCAGTAGTTCTCCTTTCTTTCCTTCAACAACAACGTTGAGTGAAGAAGGGCCTTTGCTACAATGAAATCAAGACTGGTTCTACCTGTCCATCCAATCAGTTCAATAATTTACATTCCCATGGAGACTGTTGCATTTTTCATCACTGACTGTTTACAGTAACAATTATTACAGGCAAGTCATCGTAGGTGTATCTTCATTTTTTAATATTAATTATTTTCAACACTGATTGGACATATAATCATGGCTTTCTAATTTATCTAATCTTGAGCTCTTCTTTAGGCTGTTGTTTATACATTCAATTATTCATTTCCTGTCAAACATGTATTGTAAGGCACAAACTATGCCCTACATATGTCAATATTTCTATATCATATTGCTGGGTTTGTTTCAGTTGACATTGTAACATAGGCTAATGATGTTTAATGGAAATTGGGCTCAAAATGTGTGGTTCTTCAGGACATTTCTTGATGTATAATTAGGGGAAAAAGAGTAACTGGCCCTGACAACAAAAGTCGACTACAGTAGCTTTCTATGATCTATATATGAGTATTTTCCCATGAGAACAAATACCATACACAATAGTTTAGTTAGTAAAACATGGCACTGTCACAGGCACTAAATACATGCTCCTGCTGACATTCTCAAACTCTGATGAAGTGTTTGCCTTCTCCTCTATTTCCCTGTACCTTTCATTTATTCTTTCTTTTTCTTTTTGCATCGTTATGTTTTTTTCTGTCTTAAAGCTAGGAACGCTAAGGCAAGCAGTACAGCAACGTGTTTGAATGCGTTCTGACATCTTGTCTTCACACCGCCTGATTTCCCTGGGGAGATTGGGCGTGTGGCGTGTTTACATTTTGTTCCCATTTTGGTGTCACATCAAAACCCACTCTTCTTCTTTCCCTACCCCTTCTCTTACAACTGCAAACAAGACGTTAGTTGAGGGAACAGATGCTGACCCATCTCGTACACCTAAAGAGGAAGAAACACACAAACAACTAATACCTCGGGAACGCTACGCAAATTCCAAACCATCCACTGGAGTGTAAACATGCCACATGTGTTTAGTGGTCCTATTTTTAGCTGCTATTCTCAGGATACTATAGGTGAATGGGCATCTGGGGTAATACAGAGGAAAAACAAGAAGGTAAGGATTCCCATTTAGACAATTGTTCACCTCCAAAAGGGCTGCGTGGAAAATGTTTGCAACAAATGGGGATTGAATATCTTCAGTAATATGTAATGTAATGTAATATGTAAATGAATGCTAATCATTTACATATTACATTAGGAATTTAGCATGTACTGACTTCTGTGACTGTCAACATATCAATAAATTGCACGGTTAGGGGGCACATTGACAAACGATTTCTAAACTGCATTTCTTGATCTGGGTGGCTTGTCCCACCAGACCCACTCTGCCCTGTCATTAGGCTTTATTCCTGCTGCTTTATTTCATTTCTCTGGTGCCTCCTTCCTCTCTCTGTCACCCTCTCTAATTTGAAGTGCAATAGTTTCCCTCTGGCATGAAAATATTGCGTCATTCATCATGTCTCTCTAATTCGTCTTAGATATCATGCATTCCTCCACCACTACAACGGCTCTCTCCAATCACCCACCACTTCCTCTGCTACACCACTTTGCTGTGATATCGGCCAGAATCAGCACGTACAAGACAAGTCATTTGTATGTGGATACTGATTTGAAAAGTACAGTTTAGGAATGCTATCTCACTCTTCCGTCTGTCTGACCACTCTCATTGCAGGGAGGTGGGAGTGGGCCATTTTTGCAGCTCGGTGCACAGTGCTAAGCTGATTGCTGTGGTTCTGGTGGTGACTGGCCAGAGGTGTATTGGGCTAAATTGAAGCCGTAGCTGATTAGATGGCTGCCTATCGATAAGACCTGAGTGGAATTTATAGCATTGGCTTGGCAGTTTGGGAGAGCTGAAATATAGCTGGAGGCTCTCAAGTTTACCAGAAAAATATACTACTGATTATTCTAACAGCCACGTTTCAGCACCCACTAAATAGTCCAGTCTCATAGATTTTTAGATGTATTAATCATTTTGTTCTAAAGGAGTTACAGAATAAATTTATTTTTAGAGGTAACAAACTAATTTAAAACTTGCTTGTTTACTTGTATATTTTACTAAATACATTTTATTACTTAGAAAAAGTATTTGCTGTCCTATCGATTCATTATACTACAATATCCATCCATCCATCCATCCATCTTCTCCCGCTTAATCCGGCTGGGTCGCGGGGGCAGCTTACTGCCCAATACTCATAGCACCTGACCCCCCCTATGAACCCCTCTGCAGGTGGTGAGCCCACAGGAGGGTGGACAACATGGTCCTTGATGTTAGTTCATAGGGGTGCTGCATGTTTTAGGTTGATGGGGGAAACCGGAGTACCCGGAGGAAACCCATCCAGACACGGGGAGGAACATGCAAACTCCACACAGAAAGGCCCAGGCGACCCGGGGATCGAACATATACTATATACTACAATAGTATATAGTTTTTCAAAGTATCAACTCATTTTGACACTATATTAGTGCTAATAGCAATATATCAATAACGGCAACATCTGTCTTCTTCTGTCACCTTTTATCCTCATCTTCATCATTTTATCTTTAACACTGAATGTGTTTGTAAACTGCAGGTCTCCTGTGTCATTCCCAGAATGTCCTCAGTGCATGAGATGCTTCTTTTTAAACTAGTGACTAGTGAGTTCAAATGGAAGTGATCTTCAGTCAATACATTATTGTAATCCTATATTCCAGATAAATACATATTATTTTTAATTTGGGAATTTAACTAACTTTACGCCAATGTATGGGCCTTATTCACTTTTAGTTACAGTTTAGTTATAATTGCCAAGCTTTTCCTGACTAGCTCCTTGATTGGCCGATGGCATGACTGACAGGCGGAGTAACCAATCAAATGCATGTTTACAAACTACTCTAGCCTTGATTTTTGTGGGAATGCAACCACAGTGTCTGTGTCTATATCTCGGGGACGAATTATTATGAGCAATGAATGAACTGCATACACATATCCCCAGCTCTTACAGACATCATGAGAAGGAACAAAAGACTAGACATATGTTTGATGTTTCACTGTATATTGAACATTGTAATATAATCACATTGTTCTATATTATTAGGTGTTCTAAAGAATGTCTATTCAAGAAATATTCAGCAGTTAGTAAGTCCGTGTGCATCAAATATCTGACTAATCAACAATGTGATCTGGATACAAATTCAATCAGAAGATTTTCAGATTAATCTTTTGAAAAACTGGTTCTTTGGTAAATTTTGTACAGACACAACAAATGTCTGTCCTGCAATGAAAGTGAAGCTGATTTTGGCTTCTAAGGTGGTGCAACATTCAAACATTATAAAGGGTTTTTGATCAAGAAAAAAATGATATATAATAGCAATTTTCTATAATCTAAAGTAGTCATAGACCTTAATTGTTCTTTCTAATCCCACCTCTCTTGTGTCTTTCTATTACTCCCACTTCCTCCTTTACATCAGCGTTGGTCTCACTCCAGTGCATCAATGGAAACGTGACGCCTCTGACAGGAATAGTTGTAATTATCCTCCTACACTCATGCTCTTCGCTGTGATTGGAGGACAGGTCCTATTTCGACATGCTAGCCCCTGCCTACGCTAGATCTGTCAGTCTATAGCAGCTCAGCAGCACAGTCCTCATGTGCTTCCTGTAAATGCTTCAGCGGGCACCGCCCACTGGGGTCCAGAATAGATGAACCTGATTAAAGAAAGCTGACAGCTCAAATATACGTGAACACACATGGCATATGGATTTCAAATACAGCTGATAAAAAGCAGTTTTAATGCTACAGTTATTTTGCCAGGCCTATGTCCGCTTGTAGTTGGGCAATAAAGTAAGCGATCAGCTGGAATGTTAATGTACATATGAGAAGTATGAGACGTCATTACTTTTAGTTTGTGGAATACAACCTGTGCTAAATAATATTCATAGCTTGATACCCATCTAAAAATAACATGTCTAACTATGAAATAAAATGATAAACTTGATC